>SJYT01024440.1:736596-762290 GCA_006410635.1 Cephalophus harveyi
GGGGGGTGGGGTGGTGGTGGTGGTAGTGGGGCTCAGTTTCCTCTTCAGTAATATGGGTATAACAATACTATTGAGGACAGTGTCATGGAAAGTATTACCAGGTCAGCCACATGGTAAACCTCCATGCCAGCTATTAACACTATAATTGTTCTTATCATTATTGAAAGATGTTAAAGGGCCAAGCTGTTGAATGAAGGAGACTTGAAACTCTAGACGAGCATAAAAAATTTTCTTAACACCAAGGATAAGAGAAAAATATCACAAACCCTTTCAGAAAAACAAAAGATCAGGAGAGAAAATAGGTCTCTGTAATAACAAGGATGGGCCACTGGGATGGAAGAATACACAGAGTCACGTATTTCAAGTCCCAGGAGAAAATAAAGGCAGAATGACATATCTTGCGTATAATGCCCTAGAAGGTAAAGCTATTTTCAGTTAGGCAAGGATCTAGAAAGAGTGCCTTTCATAATCCATCTGAAAACATTAATTGAGAAATGAAAGGTGAGGTGAAGATGATGTTGGGATGAAAGATGCAATGGTGGGTAGAAAGCTAGTGAGATTTAGAGTGGAAGATAAATAATCTAAGATTGTTAAAAACAATGGCGATCTAGCATTAGAAGCCCAGAGGGTATAAATGTGGGAAGAGACAGGAGAAGGGTAGGGGAAGGGTAGGGGAAGGGAGGGTAGGGTAGGAGGATAAGGAAGGGTAGGGAGGGAGTAGAAGGAAGCAAGAATACTCAGGTTTTTTTCTGTTTAACGGGAAGGTGTAAGAGACGTTCCTTCTGGACATTGACAGATAGTATGTTTAAATATGGATGAGTAGAAAGGGAAATAATACACATTAGGCAGGGACAGTGTGGTGCAGATACTTGGTTCCTTTGATAACAGGTGGGAGGTCGGGTGTGGGTGAAGGAAGAAAAAAACAGAGTAAATAGAAAACACAAAATAAAATGACCAGCATCAGAACTTCCCTTGTGGTCCAGTGGTTAAGAATCTGTCCTGCAGTTTAGGGGACATGAGTTCAATGCCTGGTCAGGGAACTAAGATCCCACATGCTGCAGGGCAACTAAGCCTGAGAGCTGCAACTAGAGAAGCTCGAGCACCCCAGTGAAGACACAGCACAGCCAAAAAGAAGAAAAGAAAAGAAAATGTGTGAGTGACACAGATATACCCACTGAGAGAAATATGAGGCTGGGTTTCAAAATTTAGCTCTATGCTCTTTCCAAGAGGCACATGCAGAACAAAAATGACACAGAGATGTGGAAAATAAAGAGAGATGAAGAGCTACACTGGGAAAACCCTGCTGCTGCTGCTGCTAAGTTGCTTCAGTCGTGTCCAACTCTGTGCGACCCCATAGACAGCAGCCCACCACGCTCCCCCGTCCCTGGGATTCTCCAGGCAAGAACACGGGAGTGGGTTGCCATTTCCTTCTCCAGGGAAAACCCTAACAACAACAAAAAGCAGGTGTTTCTATGTTGACATTAGATAATGTATAATTCAAGATAAAAAGTACTAAAAGGAAAAAGTGGGGTGGCTGGTATTGATAGAAGGTCCAATCAACTGAAGAAGATATAGCAAGCATGGACCTTCTGTTACCTAACACCATGGCTTCAGCATATAGTAAACAAAAACCGATGGGTGAAAATGCAGGACAAAGCTGATACATCTATAATCAGCATGGAGCTCTTTATCTCTGAAATCGACAGATCAAGGTGATAAAAATAAGTAAGTGTATAGAAGATTTTATTAACATGATTATTAGCTGATCACATATATATTTGTACATGGATATATGCATACATATGAAGTTCTAGTCAGTGAATAGATATTATTTTCAAGCACATATGAAACATTAAATATTCACAAAAACTGACATGTATGAGGCTACAAATTCCAAATTACAAAAGATTAGAGAGCTTAGTAGAAGTCATGGCAGAAAGGGACCCCTAATAAATATTAGCTACTATTCTTTTGCTGTGGTAATTGTTTTTACTGATGTCATGTGTGGTTTTAATAGAAAAAGTACCAAATTTAGAAGAAGAAAACTTGAGTTCTATTCTTAATTATATCACTTACTCTGCCTGTGATCTGGGGCAAGGAACAATTAGGAAATATGTCAATTAGAATCTTATTATATTTCAGCTGTCATAGTTAATAATTTGTTTCTTTCATTTAAGGAGCTCTGCTTGGATTATTTATGATTCTCAGTGCTACTAAAAAATTAAGGGTGCTTGAGTCTCCTTTATCTTATTACTCGTCACAACAGGGACCTAGGCTTCACCAAGAGTGTCTTGGTACCTTTTTATTGTTCAGTCGCTAAGTCATGTCTGACTCTTAGCAACCCCATGACTACAGCATGCCAGGTTTCCCTGTCCTTCCTTCACTATCTTCTGGAGCTTGCTCAGACTCTTGTCCATTGAGTTGGTGATGCCATCCAACCATCTCATCCTCTGTTGCCCCCTTCTCCTCCTGCCATCAATCTTTCCCAGCTTCAGGGTCTTTTCCAATGAGTCAACTCTTCACATCAGGTGGCCACAGTATTGGCGCTTCAGCTTCAGCATCAGTCCTTTCAATGAATATTTGAGGTTGATTTCCCTTAGGATTGACTGGTTGGATCCTCTTGCTGTCCAAGGGACTCAAGAGTCTTCTCCCACACCACAGTTTGAAAGCATAAATTCTTCAGTGCTCAGCCTTCTTTATGGTGCCTTAAACCAGAAGATAAGTGGTCTCCCCAGCAGAAGGAAAGAGGAATACCAGTTTGTGAGCCTGACAACATTGCTGTTAGCCATGGAATTTAGAAGTACAGTTAAACCCATTTAAGGTAGGTCTTAAAAAAAAAAAAACCAAACCAATGAAAACATATGCAAAACTAGAGAGAATGATAGAACAAACCCCTAGGTACATATCACTCACCTTCAATGGTAGTCAATGCATGGGCAGTATCTCATAAGATGGATCTCTAAGTGTAACCTGAATGCAGTGGGTGTGGGGTCTCAGGAGGCTTAGTAACTCCTGGGATCCAGGGGGCCCCTGGTATCAGTGCTGAAAAGTGCATGTGAAACTGACTTCTCTGCAGGGCAGCTGGTTACCAGTACAGGCGGCATGTCTCTGAGAACCAAGGGGTCTATCCTTGATAGAAGAAACTGTTAAGAAGTCCCATTTAGTGAGCTCTTATCCTGAACTAGACACATGGTTGAGTACTTAACATCCTGACACACTCTGTTATTTGTTCTTATAAATTCTTATGTTTATAACCCATTATGTTTTATTCTTCACAAAAACCCTAAAAGGTAGGCACTTTTATGATTTACAGTCTAGGAAAGGAATCTCCATAATTTGAAAGTCAAAGAGCTGGTAAGTGGCTGAGCCTAGACTTGGACCTGGGTCTGACCGCGAAGATTGATGCTTTCCATCAATGGTGAAAGGATGAGGAAGAGCCTCATCCTTTAGGAGGTCTAAGTCAAGCTGGAAGGAAAGTACAGAGGAGGCTCTGAAAGCATAGGTGGCGTCACCCACAGATAAGTTTGAGAAGGTCACGAGTTAGCCCATGATCTGTAAGGAGAACCACTTGGAAGCTTGGCACGTACTTGGCATGACCATCCGAGCCAGTGTCTGATACTGGGGCTCTTGTTGAGATCCCTGTTGATATGGCATCTTCTCTGTTGGAGAAGGAAATGGCAATCCACTCCAGTATTCTTGCCTGGAGAATCCCACGGACGGAGAAGCCTAGTAGGTTACAGTCCATGGGGTCGCAAAGAGTCGGACACGACTGAGCGACTTCACCTTCACCTGGGTCACAATGCAGGCTCTTTCTTCTGTCTTGCCATTTAATTTGACTCTTTTGTTACTTACCAAATGTCCCCACTTTCTTTAGCTTCAAAGTCTCAAACTGGACCCAATATTTCAATGAAAGCCTCATTTAAGTTACACTGTGGGAGGACTGAGGATTAATACCATGTTTATCTACTGAATTAATTATCGAGTGAGTTCCGGGGTCCGTACATAATGATTTCAACATTGTCCTTATTAATGGGTTTTCTCCCTAGGAATTGCAACTGCTATTCAAATTGGTTACCCCGTAGCAGCTACTGGAATTTCAGTGAAGGGCTCATTATTTTTGCATATTTCATGCTTCATTTTCTGCTGAAAATGATCCACATTAGCTAATTGTGGTTGTGTTGTTCAGGTCACGGCTGCATGGTATGAACTCTATATGGGAGTGATGAATCGCCCCTCCTTTGGGCTCAGAGAGTGTGCCTCTTGGCTATGGGGAGGAGGTGGTGGGAGGTTGAGAGGCAGCATCCAAAGGCCAAATTAAAGGGAAATGAAGTTGCTTTTCATTGAGTGATAAGTGGGAAAGAAACCCTTACTCCAGCACAGATCCAGTGGGAGTTTGGAGATGTGGTTCAGAAAGATGGAAAGCCTTGCTCCTGTTTTCTCCTCAGTGATGGACACCTTTACCCTCTCTGGCATGAGTCCCTTCACGATCTCATTCCATCCCCACAGTACTCTCTGGGGTCTGGCAGGGCTCTTTATCCTCCTATTACACTTGAGAAATCTGGGGATCTGTGAAGGAAAATGCCTTGCTCATGGCCACATAGAAACAGTGACATCAGGGACTTCCCTGGTGTTGCAGTGGTTGAAACTCTGTGCTTCCACTACAGGATGTGTGGGTTTGACCCCTGGTTGAGTAACTAATAGCCCATATGTCCTGGGCCACAAAAAAAGAAAAAAGAAAGAAAGAAAACTTGACAATGTCAAGTCTAAGATACCTACTTCAGAGCTCCATAAAGCTGGAGTCCAGGTAGTACAACATAGCGCTTCCTAGTGGATTGATGTCCCAAACACATATATGATTTTTTGACTGCTCAACATTGCTTTAGGGCTTCCCTAGTAGCTCAGCTGGTAAAGAATCTGCCTGCAATGCAGGAGACCCCGGTTCGATTCCTGGGTTGGGAAGATCTGCTAGAGAAGGGATAGGCTACCCACTCCAGCATTCTTGGGCTTCTCTGGTGGCTCAGCTGGTAAAGAATCCCCCTGCAGTGGGGGAGACCTGGGTTTATCCCTGGGTTGGGAAGATCCCCTGGAGAAGGGAATAGCTACCCACTCCAGTAAATGCTTTGGGTGACCTTATGGTTTGACTGACCCAGTTACCTGAGATCCAAGACCGAGCATGTGACCCACGCTGGCCAACCAGAGTGTTTCATGTCCTGTACCTCAGTGATTGGTTCAGACATGACCATGTGAACTAAGCTGGGCAAATGAAATCCTTCTCTGGGATTTTTGCTGAAACTCTTGGAAAAAAGATTCTCTCTTTTGTAGTAAAACAGCAGATAATGCCACTGTGGTGTCATAAGACCAATGTCTTCAAGCAACTTCAAAAAATTAATCTAGTAAATTACTTCCTCTTGGAGAGTCAAACTAAAAATTCTCTAATAAGTGATAATAATTCTCTAATAAGGGTGTTAATTTCTCTTCCTTTGTGGTGCTGTTAGGTTCTGTGACAGCTACAACATAAATTTGTATAATCTCACACTCTCAGCAGGAAATAATGAGGGGAAAAGTGGTTTTGACAAATAATTATGAATGAACTGATCGGAATACGCAGAAACTGTGAATACACAGAAGCTGTAAATTGAGGAGTATGTGAAGGGTAAATAGGGAACCCTGAAGGCTCCTCTGAGTGTCTCCTGTCTGTCGAAGGCTCAGCCTGTCTGGTTCTACACTGTGACACTCACACTCATGAACTCTCCCTGCTGTGATCACTTCAGTCTTGACATTTCTTGTTATTCTGGTGAGTCTTCTGACTCTGCCATGGGCTGGGAGCTGGGCCTGGGGCTAGGGCAAGCGTGTGATGTGTGTGCACTTGGGTTCATAGCAGAGACCCTAGAGAATATTTGGGAGACCTTGGGGCTGGGGTCAGAGCCTGGGATTAGTCTGGACCAAAGATCTGCTTGTTTGGGACATCAGTCATAGCCCAGACAGAATGCATATGGCTGGAGGGTGTAGACTTCAGGCAAAGAATGTGTTAGCATATGTTGGTGGGGGCCAAGGAAGGGAAGACAGCCTTGTTTGGGGAAAGACTAGTACAGGACTGCCAGCTTGATGGAGCAGGAAAAACCTGCACTGTGATTGATATGAGGTCTGTCCTCAAGACTGTGACCCTCCCAAGTCTAAGATACTAGAGTTCTCCTGCTTTGTAAGCCTCAGACCGTCCTCAACATGGTCTTCCTCTTCCAGCGTGGGGAAGGCAAAACTGATATTGAACTCATCACCTGTCTCCAACCACATTGCCTTACCTTTGAATACATCACCTCTCTCTTGGATCACCACAGTCTTGAAAGCCAGGAGATATGCTGAGTTTCATTCATTCTTTTGCCTAGCTAAGCCTATCTCTGATTGCAGGCATGCACGTGTGAGTATACGCATATATGAATGTATGAGGCAGGTCTGTCATGCCCCTGTTTATTTGTTTGCTTTTCCTGAAGATCCTGTGGGCTCTTTCATTATCCCAAGTAGTCACAGGCTCCAAAATGCTGAGTGTCCACTAGCATCCATTCTCTCCTTCCAAGCAGTAGCTGGGCACACAGCCACCAAGCTAGAAACTACATTTCCCAGACTTCCTTATGGCTGGGGAAGCCAAGTGACCCATGTGACAAATTTGGGCCAATCAGTGGTGAGTGGAAGGGTACACCATCTAGCTCATGCCTTAAAGGTAGAGCCAGCTGACCTAGATTCTCTTTTGTCATTGGATTCCCCAGTGACAACCAGCAGCAGCAGACACCTTGGATATAGAGATGGAAGCCCCTTGTCAAGGACGCTGGCACTGAACACAAGTTCCTAAATGACCTTGGAGGGAGGAGTCATTTATCCTTTCTAGACTCCCACTTGCCTTTGTGAGAGAAATAAGTTATTTAAGACATCACATTGCTGAATGTCTTTGTTATGGTGACAAATCTGTACCCTAGTGAGTACCCCATGTTTCCACTGTTAATGTATGGTGAAGCTGGAAGCATCCCTTCCCCCAAAGAATCTTCAGAGCGGTCCTCTCATCTGATCTGAACAGTGGCCCCCGTGAGTCAGGGAGGGCACCTGATAGGCATCACCTTTTGCAGATCGGGAGACTGAGGTCCAGAGAGGGCTAGATTTTATCCAAAGTCACAGGCGCCGAGCGGAGACAAGAATCCAGGTCCCTGGGCTCCCAGTGGAGTGACTGTTCAATACGCCAGACAATTGCCTGGAACACTCCAAATCAAGACCATAATGTTGTTATTAAAATATTTACTTGCATGAAAAATTTCTATTACCTGAAACTCATGTATTATAGATGGAATCAGTAGCTTAGAAGGAAATAAACAAGAAGAATCACTTTAATAACAAAAGCTATGCAGATAAATTCCTCATTTCAGCAAGCTCTTGGCGGGCCCAAATAAATATATCATTTTTATCAGGCACGCGCTCTAGAAACAGCGTCTTCAGGAAATATGTCAAAATAATCTCTCTGACTATGCTCCTTTCTGGAGGAAAGAAATAGGATGGTGGCAGCAAAAAGAACGATTAAAAGGAGTTTCCTTACTACAGCACGAAGTGTCATAAAGAAGGGTAATGAGAAGGCTGTACAAGCTGATCTCCACATTTCTTTCCAGCCTCACCTGGGCATAACAGGAAAGTGAGACCGCAAGTCAGAGGTTAAGATTGCACTTTCTCATTTTATGACCGGGTGACATTAGGCTAGTGGCTTGCCCTCTCTGAGCCTCCACTGGCCTACCTCATGGAACTGTTTATGTACGGACATTTCTTATCAAGTGTAGAGTGCTATTTACAAATAATGTGTGACCCTACTTAATATTTTCATTACTTTGTTAGTTAAGTCATAGATGGGAGGTGTAAGGGAAGAGAATTCTGGAGAATGAGGGTCTGATAACCATTAGCTGAAGAGTATGTACATATCTGTGTGTGTGTGTGAGCATGCACCCTGGCACACTCCTATCTTTGTCCCCTTCTGTGGAAGCATCACTATGCACCCAGACCTCACTAGTTGAACCCAGAGCCATCTCAACCTCTCTTTTCTCTTCATCTCTTTTCGTGAACAGTCAGTTCCCAAGGAGCCCTGGAATATCTCTGTCTCTCATTCCTTTTCCCTGCACCACCTCCTGTTCTTTACCCTCACTGTCCTTAGACAGGATATCACTGCCGCTGATTGCTGCCTCAGTCTCTGCGTAGAATGCTCCGCCCTGGTCTTACCCCACACTTGTGACTGGTCTGAAATACCCACAGCACAAATTACGTCACTCCTCTGCTCTAAAACCTCCCATTGCCTACAGGATAACATCCAGATTCTTCACCTGACACTTCAATTCCTTCATACCTGTCCTGCCCCAGTGCTGCCCAGCACTGTCAAATGACCCAGCAGTTCCCCACATGCCCTGTCTTTAAAGCTTCCACATCTGCTCATGGTCTGATCTGTGTGCAACTTCCTCTTTTTCTGGGATAGCAGCTCTTCTTTTAAGAAGCAGCTCGAGTGTGTCCTCCACCTGAGCCCTTCTGGACCACCATGGACAGAGGCACAGGCTCTCTCGCCTGTGTTCTTCTCATGGATTCCAGTCCATACCCAGTGGTTCAGACACGCCCTTTGGGGTGTAGTTATCCAGCTGTTCATTCCAGAGTCGGAGACAGGAAGGGGAAGAGGGAGCAGAGAGCCTTCTGTTCTACTCTTAAGGTACAGCAGCCCTGCCAGCTAGTGAATTGTGGACTCTGATCAGCCAGGCCAATATCTGCATGCTTGGGATGGACTAGGAAGTGGGCATGCAGAGGCATGAATCTGGGGGAAAGAGCTGAAAATGTCCCTCCTTTTTTGCAGTAGTCTAATGTTGTTTAGTGACTTGGCTACTGAACAACAAATGTTTAGTTGCAAAGTCCTGTCTAACTCTTTTATGGCTCCATGGACCGTAGCCAGCCAGGCTCCCCTGTCCATGGGTTTTGACCAGCGAGAATACTGGAGTGGGCTACCATTTCCTTCTCCAGGGGATCTTCCCAACCCAGGGATTGAACCTGTATCTCCGGCATTGGCGAGTGGGTTCTTTACCACTGAGTCACCAGGGAAGCCCAGCCTGACGGTTCAAGCCCAAGCCAAGAAACACACTTCCCCCTTTCCTCCTGAGCTGCAATGCTCTCACCTCTATCCACCTGATTGGATTATAGCTCATCCACATGTGCTGTGCTTAGTGGCTCAGTCGTGTCCGACTCTTTGCGACCCCATGGACTGTAGCTCGCCAGGCACCTCTGTCCATGACGATTCTCCAGGCAAGAATACTGGAATGGGTTGCCATGCCCTCCTCCAGGGGATCTTCCCAACCCAGGGATCAAACCCAGGTCTCCTGCATTGCAGGCAGATTCTTTACTGTCTGAGCCACCAGGGAAGCCCAGCTCATCCCCATAGGAACCTCCATTCCTCACCAAACCATTAGACTCTTTATCAAGAAAGGAAAGAAAAGTAAGATTTTCTTTTGGAGTCTCGTGTAGTGCTCTTGTGTTCTGATAGGCTCCCAGCATTTTTAGAAATAAAACATCTGACTGTTAATAGTGACTCTATCCTTAAATGTCCCCACATGCATTCCTCCCACATGAAGACAAGACAACTTCCAAATGTGCGTGTATGTCTTTGCCACAAAGATTAACAATGAAGGATCTAAGCTCTGCTCATATGAATGTTCCTGACCCCAGTAGGAGGCTGTAAATAAGCAAAATGTCCTCAGGTGGCTCCATCTCCAAGTAGGAAGATGCCCAAGGCATGAGGTCAGAGATTCAAGACCGTTCTCTGGACTTGAAAGCTTTGTTCTCTGCATACCATCTTCTTGTGTCTGTGTGTGTGTGACACATACGATTGCATGCATGTGCACATGACAGAGTGCATACGTGTGTGTGTGTCAGTGCACATGTGTATGTATACAGACACTTGCCCTGTGTGCACACAGGTGTGATCATGTGTGTGTGAATGACCTTGTAGGTATAGGAGTACATCATTAGTCATTTTCTGCTAAGGGCCTGCAGGACCCCAGAGAGGGGCTGAATTCCCGTGTAAAGGCCCATGTACCTCGAAAACTCATCTGTCAAAAGCAGAAGGAATTTCCAGTCATTCCTCTCAACTCATGCACTTGACAGAGGAGGGACTTGGAAACTGTCATCAGTTATTGTATTAGATGTGCCCAACAAAATTGTCCAACTAACACAGTGATCATACCATGCATA
The DNA here is from genome assembly GCA_006410635.1 of Cephalophus harveyi. Classification (NCBI taxonomy): domain Eukaryota; kingdom Metazoa; phylum Chordata; class Mammalia; order Artiodactyla; family Bovidae; genus Cephalophus; species Cephalophus harveyi. The sequence goes on from SJYT01024440.1 coordinate 746,845, forward strand.
ATACACCCGTAATTAATCCTGTAAACTTACTTTCTGAACAACCTTCATCTATATTCTATGATTAATTAGGAGACCCACAAGGGATTGACTCTGAAGAAGATAATTACGCCTCTTTCCAGGGTTAGAGGGAGCTTTACTAGTTAAGAAGCATCTTATTTTCCCCGGGAAATTAAACCAGGGCTCCATTATCTGATCATTTCTAAATGAATAAAGGACTGGGTTTTGATATCGTGATCTCATTTCGGCAAGAAAGAGACAAACTGACAAGCTGTTTTGTCACATGCTTGTTTGAGCAGAACATTTTGAGAAATGTCTCTGGGTCTGTTTGGGAAGGGGAGCTGCTGGGCAGGAAAAATGTCCAAGATGACCAAAAGTGACGGGGCTATTTGCCAAGTAATCACCCTACGCTGGAGCCCAGGGAAACAGGAAATGTGTTTCTATTTTGTGCTATTGAGCCAGAGGGGGCTTGTTCAGGGTGGGGAAGCAGAGTGCATTTGGTGAAAAATTATGACAATTCTACATGGCTATAGATGTTAGCATCCACAGCCATATGAAAGCAACTGGGTCTGCCTAATAAAATTTGCTCATCAGTCGTGGACTTAGCAGCAGCAGCAGCAGCAACAGTGGGCTTCTATTGGGATGACTTTCCAACTCCCACATCTTTCATATTCCCTAGAAGCTGTGGTTGCTGGCAGCCTTTGCTAACCCTGGACAGAGTTGGTTGGTGCAAGAAGGCACAATGGATCTGACCAATCAGATTCTCTCTACCAGACACTGGTACTTGTGAAACAAGGTATTCAGAAATTAGGAGCCCTTGGACTTGAATGGCACTTGGTGAGGACAGTCCAGTGATGGGCTCCTCTTTTTTGGAATAAAAAAGAGGAAAAGGGAAAACCTGGAGCCAGGCTTTGTAGAGAGACATTTCTAGGTTTGAATTCTGGCTCTGACTCCTGGGTCTGATCTCGTGACCTTGAGTGTGTGACTTAACTGCTCTGATTTCAGCTTCCTTGTCTGGAAAATGGAAATTTGGTAAAGAGAAAAAAAAATGGCTATTTCAGCAACTGTCATAGAATCACTCTTGCTGGTTGGGAAATTTGTCTCTAGGAAAGGTAGAGGTTGATGAAGTCATAGGATTTGAAAACATAGGCTTGAGGATATGACTGGACATTCACAGACCAAGAGAAGGAGAACTGCTTTGTCTTGCTTCATGAGCTAAGAATATTAGTGTTTCTAGAAGGCCTGGGCTTAGGGGAGAGGATGCTCCTCATGGGAGCAAGGAGAGGTGCTACAGAAGATGGGGCAAGCTGGGGTTTCTGCAGAGCTTTTTCTGGTTTCTTTCTCTAATGCTGCTCTCACAGAACTCAGAACCCAGAACCTACAGGTCAGCAGCTCTCATGATATTTGCACGTCCTTTTCTCTCAAAAGCAGAGGCAGGGGGACTCTGGGCTGGGCTTTTGCCAGAAAAACAGAAGCCTTGAGTGTGAGCTCCACAGTCCTTGGCAAGCTTCCAGCCCTTAGACGGGCCAAGTCTAGCCCCTTTAGTGGAACTTCAGCCAAGAGGCGAGTCCCTTTGGTGGATGGACCACCAAACCATCCTGGAAAAAGGACATTCTGGTCTCTTTCGGGAGTCTTCCCTCTTGGGGAAGTGAACTTATTCTTTGGTTCACAACTCAAGGGCTCTCAAGTCCCCTCAGCAGCAGACAAGTTTAGGGTCAGTTGCCTCTGCCTTTTCCACCTCCATCCCCCACCACATCACCTCCTTAAATTTTCTCCAAATTCTCAAGGATAGGATAAAATCCCTCAAATTTGTCTCCCTCCCCATATTTCCAGCTTCTTGCCCCAACTTTGACTAAATGCTTTCTAGTCATACTGCACAGCAGCCATCTGAGAACTGTCTCCTGGATCTCTTCCTGTTTCATGATTTATTCTTTCATTTAACCCAAGCACATCCTCAAATAACTTCCTAAGAAAGGATACATGGGAGGTAAATCTTCTGAGTCCCTGACTATCTTAAGAGGCCTTTACACTCTTCTGGCATTGGATAGATACTTCAGCTGAGTGTAGAACTTTAGGATAAAAATTATTTCCCTTCAGCACCTCGATGGCATTTTCCCCATTGTCTTCTGGCATTTGATGATGCTGATAAAAAGTTTTTGATGCCAGGTTGATTTTGTTCTTTCGTGAGTGAACTTTTGTCTCTTTCTTTTTCTGGAACAAAGGTCGGCATTTTTTTTTTTTTAATTCTGTTAAGGGCCAGATAGTAAATATTTTAGACTTTGTGGGCTGTATGGTTTCTGCTGCCACTGCAGAACGGTTCTACTGTTGTGCTGTAAAAGTAGCCAAAGACAATATACAAATGACTGGGCATGGCTATGTTCCAATAAAACTTTATTTACAAAAACAAACGACAGGCCACATTTGGTACATGAACTGTAGCTTGCTGAGTTCTGCTTTAGAAGAGCATGCTTTTTATCCTTGACATTTTGAAATTTCCTAATGATTTATCTATAGATTGTTCTTTTTTTCATTGATTATACTTGACCACCTGGTAAACAGTTCTGATACTCATATCCTTCAAAGCTGATAAATTTTCTTGCTTTATTAAAAAAAATTTTTTCTCTCTCTATTTTCTAGGAGTTCTGTTAATTATCCAATATCCATTGGACTTACTAGATTTCTTTGCTGCTACTGCTGCTGCTAAGTCATTTCAGTCGTGTCCGACTCTGTGTGACCCCATAGATGGCAGTCCACCAGGCTCCCCTGCCCCTGGGATTCTCCAGGCAAGAACACTGGAGTGGGTTGCCATTTCCTTCTCCAACGCATGAAAGTGAAGTCGCTCAGTTGTGTCCGACTCCTAGCAATCCCATGGACTACAGCCTACCAGGCTCCTCCGTCCATGGGATTTTCCAGGCAAGAGTACTGGAGTGGGGTGCCATTGCCTTCTCTGAGATTTCTTTAGTATGCTTATTATTTTTTTCTCTCTTTTTTTCTTGTTGTAAAGTCTGATTTGACTTTTGAGAACAATCCTTTTATATGTTTAAAAAATACTTTTGGCAATATATTTTTAATTTCAAAGTGTTCCTTATTGTTCTCTGGTTTTTCAAATTTTGAAGAAGCTTTTTATTTTTACAAAAGATGCAATATCTTCTGGATTCTCCTCAAATGTACTAGAGTTTTGTTTTTTAATTTATCTTCTATCTCTTGAATTATTTCTGATCCCTAAGGATTGGGTTTTCTCTTTAATATTGTTGATTCCTTCTCTTATACAATTTTTCTTAAGTATCTAGTGTTCTTGTTGACAATTTAGATTTATAATTAGATAATTTATATTTAGAATAAACTATACACAGTTGTTCAGGTACTTTATAAACATGAGGAAGGCATGTCGAATTGTGGAATTTGCTTGATCCCTAACTGCCAGATGTGGAGGTCTGTTTTTCTGGAGTGTAGTGGCTTTATAATACATCCACAAATTTTTTGGCATGCCATCCTTCAAGAAGTCAAACTTAATTCTGCTCTTTTTGAGTGAAGGTTGGGCTTAGTGAATTGATTCTAATGAATAGAATATGGCAAAAGTGACTACATATGACTTCTAATGTTAGGTCATAACAGGCATTTCTGTTTCCTCTTTGGAGGAGACTGGCTGCTATGTCAAGAGGACACTCAAGCAGCTGGTAGAGAGGTCCAGGTGGTGAGGAACTGAGGCCTCCACCAATGCCCACTGGAGTGAGCCATCTTGAAAGCTGATCCTTCAGCCCCAGTCAAGGCTTGAGATAGACTGTAGTCCTGGTATCACCTCAGTTGCAACCTTATGAGATACCCCAAGCCAGAACCGCTAAGCTCCTCTTAAATTCCCAATCTGAAGAAGCTGAAAGGTAATTAAATATTTGTGGGTGTAAGTGGCTAAACTTTGGGGTAATTTGTTATGCAACAATAGTTAACCAATATGTGGCCATCATTTTTCCTTGAGATTGACTCTTTTGTGTTTTGCCTAGGTATATGTACCTGGCTGGTAAGTTTTGTTTCGGGAGTGAGTTCAGATGTTCTCTATATAGATAATTAGCTAATCCATGCTGCTTTGGGTCCATATCTCATTTTCATTTATATGTGAAATTTCTGAGTCCCAACTACAGGGTTCTGGAGGGCAGATTGTTTCCTGGGCTCTGTCCATTTTCATGCATACCCTGAATAGAGTCCTCCACGCTGCTTCACACAGTGAAGTTTCCCACATGCGCCCACTTTCCAGCTTCCAGAAATTTTTTTATATGCTTCCCTCCTACTGTCTTTATGGATATGGATTTTAATGGGATCTCAGGTAAGACAGGAAATGAATGATTGTGATTAATCTACAATTTTTGATGCCACCTAAAATTGGAAGCATATCAAGAAGATCCATGCAAAAATCAAGATAATAAGACTCCTGGCTAATTTTCACATCACAAACATTTTATATGTTTTCCTTTCTAACCCCAGAGTTTATAGGTCTCAATAAGAGGGTTGGCCCTAGTTACCGCAGAAACCAAAGCATAGTTTGCCTCTGCTAAACCTTTCATTTCATACTCACAAGTCAAGTTTGTCAGCTACTTCTGTGTGACAAAACCCTTGATGAAGACCAGGAATCTTAATGAAGAAATAATTAGTTTTAAGAACCTAAGTTGACACACAAGCACAACTAATGCCTTTTTAATTGCTTTTGCTCTCACATCTTTAGCAAACACATATCATCTCATCTCACAGAATCACAGTTATCTATTATCTGCAACACTGGCACTATGGGGAATGTCTTAGGAATGCTGCAGGGCAAAGACCCCAGCCTTTGATTAATCCTTTTGCTAATGTTCAGACCACCTCTACAATTCTAGGGACAGGAAGTCTGATCCATGGACTCTTGAGATACTTATAAAAATGTGGTCTCCTGGACCAGAACTTAAAAAAAAAAAAAACAAAACAAAACAAGGACACAAAAGTTCCAGAGATTTTAAAGGAGCAGACTTGGGAGAGGGGGGAAGAAGGATGGAACTAGAAATATCTTTTGTTACTCCTTAGTTGAAAAAAATCTATAGCTCAGTCTCCAAACTTAGTCATTAACTCTATGGAGTGAAGCTCATTTTCTTTGTTCTTTAGTTTCAGTGTGAAGGTTATATTTCTTTGTTCTCATGTATTTTTTGTGTGGTGTGATACAGACAGTGAACAAGTAATCCAATAAAAAAGAAATTGTGCAATTTGACGGCTGTATAACATGAGTAGATAGGGTGCTGTGACTGAATAAAATGAGAGAAACCTTTTGGGAAAGCGAGGTTGGGTGTCTGAAAATTGTGCATGAAAGGATCAAGAATTAGTTCTGAAGAACGGGGTTATTTAGTAGGGGAGTTTCACTCTCTATAGTCCTAAATTGTTTCAGTTTTTCCTCTCAAGAATGTTGCTTTTGTAATAAAAATTAAAAGGATACTTCCATTTAGGGAAGTAAAGTATCTTGTTTCAAAAGCAGTGTATCTTGTTCCAAAGCCTGGTGTCTTTTGTGTCCCTTATTTTTCACTCACTCATTCAATCAACAAATATTACCGATGCATTTACTTTGCATCTGCCCTGGGCTCAATTATGAATAGGGAGACTGAAAGAACCAACGCCTGGCTGTGAGGGTCTTACAGTCCAGAGAAGGGCCCAGCAAGTGCCTGGCCAAGAGGAGCTGCTCAGAAATTAATGGCTGAATGAAAGAATAAGTAGGTCATACTATGCACAATAGTACTGCTGCATAACCTGCTTTCTCATATATCATGGTTTTGTAGTCATCTTCCTAGATGAATGGAAGTAACTTGAAGGCAAGGATTTCCGTCTGTGTCATCAGCATCTACAACAGCACCTGGAACATAGTAGGAACTCAATAAAGACCTGTTGCTTAAATAAGTGCTTTAAAACATCTCTATAGTATGCCATTGTAGGGTTATACTCTGTAACAAAAGCAAGCTTGTCCAGTAGTCTTGCTGTGACTTTGGACATGTTGCTTAAACTCCTTTGAGTCTTAATTTTTTCAGCTCCGCAATGTCAATAACAGCATATTCCTATAGAATTGACAAGGATGAACTAAAATGAAGCCTTAAGTGATCTGTTAGTGTCTGGTACTTGGTATTGTTGTTTAGTCTCTAAGTCGTGTCCAACTCTTTGTGACCTCCTGGACTGTAACCTGGCAGGCTCCTCTGTCCATGGGATTTCCCAGGCAAGAAAACTGGAGTGGGTTGTCATCTGCTTCCCCAGAAGATCTCCCTGACCCAGGAACTGAACCTGAGTCTCTGAATCTGACAGGCAGATTCTTGATCACTGAGCCACTGGGGAAGCCCAGGCAAATGATAGTGGTGGCCATTTAGCTTGTTTTCAGCTTTCCACCTTCTGGTAAATATATGTTCACACTTTTCCAATTATTCCCCTCAATAAATTTGTATGCATGGAGCTGCTGAGTCAGGGAGCATGTGTAATTTAAAGTTTGATGTATAGCAACAGGTCAGACTTCAGGAAAGTTGGTGCCACTTACAACACCACCGATCCTGGCATAATGATAAAACTTTTCCATCTGGTGGGTTCAGACAACTTGATGATGTCATGTTATTCTGCGTCCTTTTGCTCTCAGGGGAGGCTAAACATCACTTCATCTGTGTAACCTGTGTGAAGGCCAAGGTCTTGTGACCCAGCAGGAGGGAGCTTCATCAAAGAAGCACAGACAAGTAGCCCAAAGTAATTACAAGGGAATCAGGCTTTACCGGTATCTCTCAGAGAACATTAAAGGGGCTCTAATTCATAACTTAAAAGGACTCTTCTCAAAAGCTATTCCCTTTCCTCCCCACTTCTCTCAACCCTGCAGACAGAAGTGGTTCTCGAGGGCCGGGGGTGGAGGAACATTCTTTAACTTAATAAGCTGTCCTTGTCATATGCATTTTACTTCTTTTGTAAATTGCTAGTTCACGCCTCTGGATCTTTCTCCTATTGTGGCATTTGTGTTTTTCTTAAAAAAGTTTTTTTTAAGTTACTTTTTGCCTGCATCACATGGCATGCAGGATCCCAACCAGGGATGAAACCTGTTCCTCCTTCAGTAGAAGCTCTGATTCCTAACCACTGGACGGCCAGGGAAGTCCCTGTGTTTTTCTTTTTGATTTGCACAAATCTCTTTACACATCTGCTGGGACCAGATCATGTAGGGGCCTCCCTTTCAGCAGGTACGAGACAAAGCCCCATGTCTTTGGCATGCATCCCCAACTGTGGGCTGCTGGGAATTCTTGTTTCTTGGAAGAGTCCCTGAAGCCTGTACATTTTCTTCTTTCTGACTCTTTCCTGCCTCTACCCGCCTCTTCTAGCCTCTTAGGGATATCTTAGGATCTTAGGGGTATCTGTGTATGGAGAGCGGTGGAGTTACCATGGAAACCTAAGCTACATTAAATCACATTAGTGGATTGTGGCCTGCATTTTTTTTTTTTAATTTAAATAAAGCAGACTAGGCTAGATTAGAAAATATCAGAATGTTACACAAGTAGTAAGAACAAGCATTTAAGAATTAAAAAAAAAATGTTTATTTCTTTATTTTTGGCTGTGCTGGGTCTTGTGGCTGCTCACCGGCTTCTGTAGTTGTGGCGAGTGAGGGCTATTCTTCCTTGCAGTTGCAGGCTTCTCATTGTCGTGGCTTCTCTTGCTGTGGAGCACAGACTCTAGGTGTGCAGGCTTCAGTAGCTGTAGCACACAGGCTCTATCAGTAGTTGTGGCTCACACAGGCTTAGTTGTTCCTTGATATGTGACATCTTCCTGGACCAGGGACTGAACCCGTGTCCCCTGCATTGGCAGGTGGATTTTCACCCACTGCACCAGCAGGAAAGTCCCAAAATAAGCATTTTTAAAAATGAAACATGTGTATATGCATGTGCTGGGTCATGCTGTGAAAATATTGTTTTTACTTTGGGTTTTTATAAAAATAATTGGAATCCAGTCAATTGATGCTTGTGGTATTGGACTAAGGGTTTGGGGCTCTAACTTTTGAGATCACACTCAGTGAGCTGACCTACAACCAGTCCTCCACTATCTACTCTTATTGCCACACCAGCATCCTCTTTCAGTAAGCCCTCCTCTCTTCCTACCCAATTCAGACCATGTCAAGAGATTGTTGGAAAAACCTGGGTCACCGGTTCTTCTTGCAGCTCACATATGCACTGTCCTGGCTGCCCAGCTGGTATGTCACCTCCCACTCATACCACTTCTTTGCTCTAGGCCTCTGTTGCCTTGAGCTTAGAGATTTTCCTAGGCTCTGTTGAGAAAAGTTCCCTCCTGCTTCTCAAAGGGGCCCATCTTTTTCTTATCTGGATCATGAATTACTCTTTTACTGACCATTTTCCCTCCATCCACTCCAAGGAGAGGCTCCAGCCTCCCAGGTGTTCTTCCACTTTTCTGTCTCTAGCTGGCATTGCTGGCTGTTGCAGAGCTCTGCTCAAGCCTGAATGTTATGTCCGCCCCCACCCCCACCCCCCTCACCAATCCACTTGTTGAAATCTAACCAATGGGATAGTATTTGGAGATGGGGTCTTTGTGGGGTGCTTAGGTCATGAGGGTAGTGCCATCATGAATGGCATCAGCGCTCTTATAAAAGAGACGCAGTGCTCCCTCAAACAGGAACGATCCCTTGGAGGAGGAAATGGCAACCCACTCCAGTATTCTTGCCTGGGAAATCCCGCGGGCAGAAAAGCCTGATGAGCTACAGTCCATGGGGTCGCAAAGAGTCCCTCATGACTCAGCAGCTAAACAACAACTACAAGTTAGATTCCAAGATGACTTAGATGAGTTGGAACAATGGGTTGAAAATAAGGAAGGAAAGTAGAAGTTCAAGGGGTAAGCGCAAGAAAGACTTAAGTCTTAAAACTCAGCTGCATACGTATAATGAGGATGAACAGGTCTGAAGCATTTCACATGAAGAAGACTCAGGGTTTTGCTCGTTGTCATGACAAAGCTGTCGACGCTTGAATGTCATGGAGAGACAAATGAGGCAGGTCCAGGGAGGCTGGAATCCTTGTCCTTCCTGGACTTGAGCTGGTCTCACAGGGAGGGAGTCATATATCCATTGGTTGGGGCCACCATGTAAAGACACATACTAGATATGGAGAGCTTGCAGAGCAGAATGACAAGGACAGAAAAAGCCTAGAAATCATGTCTTGTGAGAGGTGGTTAAAAAACAGTATTTCATTTGGAAAGGAGAATAGTTGGGGAGAGGGGGACAAGTGTAGCCATTGGCTTTACCTCCATCAGGGACTGCCATGAATATGATGGATCAGTTTCCTATTGCTGCTATTTAAAAAAAAGTGGCCACAAACCTAGTGGCTTATAAGAGCATCAATTTATCATTCAGTTCTGGAGATCAGAAGTCTCATGGGCTGAAATCCAGGTGTTGATCGGCAGAGCTTTGTTGCTTCTGGAGGCTCCAGAGGACAATCTGTTCCTTGTCTTTTCCATCTTCCAGTGGCTTTTGTTGGCTTCTTCCCTATTCCACTTGCAAAGCAGCAATTTTTTTTAAGGGGGAAAGTAATATTTTATTGTTTTATTTATTTAGTTGGCTCCCCTGGGTCTTAGTTGCGGCATGCAAGATCTAGTTCTCTAACCAGGAATTGAACCTGGGGCCCCCTCCATCAGGAGCATGGAATCTTAGCCACTGGACCACCAGGGAAGTCCCAGTATTTTGTTGTTTTAATTTAATCTTTATTTTATATTGGGAGTATAGTTGATTTACAATGCTGTGTGCATGTGGGGTGGAGGACACCAGGATAGTATGTCCTATTTGATGTGCCAGGCTCTTATTCCACAGACATCATCCTGCAGCCCTTGGTGGCTTGCAAGTAACAGATTTGAACAGATGGCAGTGGCTTTCCAACATCCTGGGTCCCGGGGGTGAGTCTAGCCATAAGGAGAGCAGGGTCGGAGTGGCCACCACACAGTCTGCCATGAAGACTCTATCCTGCTGCCCAGAAGGCCTGGGGCCCTAACCAAGAGGTGTTCACTGGGAATACACTCTGCTTGGAGCTGAACAGCCTCCCCTCAGTCACTGAAAGCATGTTCTAAACACGGCTCTTAATTGCTCATGCACGGGGCATACTCGGTTTGGGGCCCATGACAGATGGAGAGGTGGACTTCCCAGTGGGTCTGGAGCGTGGGCTTTAGAGAGTGCTAATGTGTCTCAGATCTCCTCTGTGAAGCGCCAACTGTGGCAACACTGTAGCTCAGGCCAGGAAATGGAAACACACCACCAGGTGGTGGGATAGGCTACTTCTTAATTAAGGAGCCTCCCCAGTTTGTGGGTGGCAGGAGTGGTCTGTAAATAGTTTGGGCACCTGCTGTGTCCACGTGCTGTGGGAATGCTCCTGCACCCTGTGCGAGGGGTCCCCAGAATGATGGTAGCAATATGTCTTTATTGAATATTTATAATCCACCAGGTGCCGTGCTCTCTCAGGTACTTTACCCTGCATTGTACATAGTTGCTCTTATTAAGCCCATTTTGTAGAGGGGAATGCTAAGGGCAGAGGTAAACTAAATGGCTTAGTCTCACATAGCTTGTAAGAGTAAGTCAGCTCTCAAGGCTTATAGATAGCCAAACCTGAATTCAAGGAGATCAAACCAGTCAATCCTAAAGGAAATCAACCTTGAATATTCATTGGAAGGACTGATGCTGAAGCTGAAGCTCCAATACTTTGGCCACTTGATGTGAAGAGCTGACTTATTAGGAAAGACCCTGATGCTGGGAAAGATTGAAGGCAGGAGGAGAAGGGAACAACAGAGGACGAGATGGTTGGATGGCATCACTGACTTAATGGACATGAGTTTGAGCAAGCTCCAGGAGATGGTGAAGGACAGGGAAGCCTGGCATGCTGCAGTCCATGGGGTCTCTGAGTCAGACACGACTGAGCAACTGAACAACAACAGCAACCCTGAATTCTGAGTCTCAGTTCATCATGGGTAAAATAGGGTAATTCTATGTACCTCACAGGATGATTGGGAAGATTAAATGGTATGTGAACAAAAATCTACCAGTTTAGAGTTTGCCATTTAAAAATGATTCAGTACCTTTTGAGTACCTATTGATGGTTAATTTTATGTGTCAGCTTGGCCATGGCACCTAGATATTTGGTCAAACATTGTTCTAGATGTTTCTGTGAAGGAATTTTTTTGAAGATATTGACATTTAGTAGGCTTTAAGTAAAATGGATTGATTACCTTCCATGATGAGGGTTGGCCTCATCCAATCAGTTGAAGGCCTTAGCAGACCAGAAAACTGACCTTCGCAGAAGAAGAAGGAATTCTACTAACAGACTGCTTTTGGACTCAAACTTTTCCTTGGTCTTCCACTTGCTGACCTAACCTATCAGATTTTGGACTCACCAGCCTCCACAGCTGCACATACCCACTTCTTAAAATAAATTTCACACACTTTCTCTGTATATATATGTATTCGTACACACATCCTGTTGGCTCTGTTTCTCTGAAGAATCCTGGCTAAAACACATATGCATAGGAGGCTGTTTTAGTAATATATGGTTCATCCAAGTGGAATAATATTCAAGTCTTCAAAAGAATAATTCAGAACTGTGTATTTTGATGTAGAAAAAATATTCATTTAAAAACAAATTTTACTAAGTACATGATTACATTTTTAGAGGAAAAGAAACCTGAAACACATATATGTGTACATGTTTATGTGTGTCTCTGTGTTTAGAGGAGGGTGTGAAGGATACACATCAAGTTGTTGATGATCACCTTGAAGGATGATGATGTTGGCTGTGGAGGTGTTTTTGGGGTAGGGAGGGATATTTGCTTTTTCTTTCTATACTTCTTTAGGGTTTGACTTTAGCATATCTCTTTTTTTTTTCTTTGAAAATACAATAAACTAGATAAGAATAGTATGAAAAATGTGTTAATTTTGAATCTGCCTACCTGTATCTGCAGGCAGTGGGGACATAATAGCATAAGTCGGTCTATATTCATTTTATGCTGGCCTGTATTGAGGGGCCATTCTGTCTGGAGGAAACTGACTTGAGCCAACTTTGATTACTAAAGGCCCTTCCTGCACAGTACCCTAGTCTAAACAAATGTCCAAAGCCAAAAGTGGTTCCAAAGGAACCTCCTTCCACAATTCCTGGACCTGGTTTCTGGAGTTTGGGTAAGTTTAGTGNTTTTATGTTGGCCTGTATTGAGGGGCCATTCTGTCTGGAGGAAACTGACTTGAGCCAACTTTGATTACTAAAGGCCCTTCCTGCACAGTACCCTAGTCTAAACAAATGTCCAAAGCCAAAAGTGGTTCCAAAGGAACCTCCTTCCACAATTCCTGGACCTGGTTTCTGGAGTTTGGGTAAGTTTAGTGGCCTTCCCGTGTGCAGCTGGAGAAGCCAAACGTTGAGCTTCCTATTGCTGGAAGGTGCTAAAACTAAGTCGTCCCACCTCAAAGCAAACCGCGTTGAGCAACGGAAACCTAGTGCTAGACGCTGTCCAGGGTGCTGAAAAGTCAACTGTGACCAAGTTTCAATTCACTATGAACTCTGACTAAAGATTTACCTGGGAGGAGCCATTCCAGCAGCCTAGAGAAGGGGAACTGGCTGGTCAGAGTGGCCAGGCTTTTGGAATGTGGCCAGTTGACATTGTCAGAGAAATGTTAAGGAGTTTGAACTTCTTGTCTTCAATCGTTTTGCAGTGTCAGCTGCTTACAATTGGAATTAGCTGTTGGTTTGAGTGACTTAGTTGAATCAATGTGTGGTATGTTCCTTCTGCCAAAACCCATCACCCATTTCTACATCCAATGCAGACCAAGGCCTTCTCACCCAAGACTATGCGTGCATGTGTGCTAAGTCACTTCAGTTCAGTTCAGTTCAGTCGCTCAGCCGTGTCCGACTCTTTGCAACCCCATGAATTGCAGCATACCAGGCCTCCCTGTCCATCACCAACTCCCAGAGTTCACTCAAACTCATGTACATCTAGTCGGTGATGCCACCCAGCCATCTCATCCTCTGTCATCCACTTCTCCTCCTGCCCCCAATCCTTCTCAGCAACCAGTGTTTCTCATGATGTACTCTGCATAGAAGTTAAATCAGCAGGGTGACAATATACAGCCTTGACGTACTCCTTTTCCTATATGGAACCAGTCTGTTGTTCCATGTCCAATTCTAACTGTTGCTTCCTGACCTGCATATAGGTTTCTCAAGAGGTGGGTTAAGTGGTCTGGTATTCCCATTTCTTTCAGAATTTTCCACAGTTTACTGTGATCCACACAGTCAAAGGCTTTGGCATAGTCAATAAAGCATAAATAGATGTTTTTCTGGAACTCTCTTGCTTTTTCCATGAGCCAGTGGATGTTGGCAATTTGATATCTAGTTCCTCTGCCTTTTCTAAAACCAGCTTGAACATCTGGGAGTTCACGGTTCATGTATTGCTGAAGCGTGGCTTGGAGAATTTTGAGCATTACTTTACTAGTGTGTGAGATGAGTGCAATTGTGAGGTAGTTTGAGCATTCTTTGGCATTGCCTTTCTTTGGAATTGGAATGAAAACTGATCTTTTCTAGTCCTGTGGCCACTGCTGACTTCAGTTGTGCCCAATTCTTTTTGACCCTATGTACTGTAGCCTGTCAGGCTCCTCTGTCCATGGGGATCCTCCAGACAAGAATACTGGAGTGGGTTGCCATGCCCTCATCCAGGGATCTTCCTGACTCAGGGATTGAACCCGTGACTCTTATGTCTCCTGCATTGGCAAGAGGGTACTTTACCACTAGTGCCATCTGGGACACTAGTCTGGGGAAGCCCACTCCAGACTATGGAGGATGCCAAAAGGAAGCAGCAGAAGCCCCCACACCATCCCCAAGCCAGTCACCTTGGAGCAACTCAATCTGACACAGTTTCACCTGAGTATAATTCATTGTTTTCAATTACAGGCAAGGTCCTACTCAAGAATCATAGTTTGAGGAAAATCAGATAGTTCAGGCAAATGCAGAATTCCAACGTCCACATAATGAACGCATAGGCATGAAATGCCCATCAGAACCACTTGAGGAGGTTTAAGACATGCAGGTGGCTGAGCCCAGACCCCTGTATTTTCAAAAAATTCCAGTTGAGAAGCACTGTGCTGGTACCATGGGATGGATGTTTGTTCTGTTAGCTATGCCTTGTGTCCAAAAGGCTGGGTGCAAAGCAAGGAGGGGTGAGTGCTGAGGCTAGTGGCACTGGCCATGCCACGGTGGGGCTGGCACTCTGCAGACCCAGCTGCAGTGGTTTCCAAAAGGGTATCCTCTTGTATCCCACATCCCCCCCCGCCCCCCAACCAAGGCAACCAGACCCAGAGACATATTTTCAATTTATTTCTTTAAAATTTTTTTAAAATTTATTTTTGACTGTGCTGGGTTTTTGCTCCTGTGCGTGGGCTTTCTCTAGTTATTTTGGGTAGGGGTTACTCTCTAGTTGCATTGCACAAGCTTCTCAGTGCCATGGCTCCTTTTGTGGAGCACAGACTCTAGGACACACTACTAAAACTCTAGGGTTGAATAGTTGTGGCTCTTGGGCTTGAAACCATAGGCCCAGTTGCCTCACAGCTTGTAGTATCCTCCTGGACCAGGGATCAAACCAGTGTCCTCTGCATTGGCAGGTGGACTCTCAACCACTGGACCACCAGGGAAGCCTATATCCTACATCTTTTCTATATCTTGGAGAACAGCTGATGAGAGAGTGACAATAACTCACTCACTGTAATTATTACTCTTGTCCTAGAGAAGTCAGGGTGTGTCTGGATAATAACAGGAGTCTAGGTGGTGGCTGGAAGGCACAGGTGGTTGAGATGTAGGGCAAGTTTCTGAACCAGAGCTGATCTTCAGGATGATACATGCTGGGATTGGTCCTTCTACATTTCCTAGATGTGCAGAGGAGCCAGTGGGTGAGAGAGCCAGAGCTAGGGCCTGCAGTTTTGTAGGGAAAGAGCAGTGTCTCGGTATCAGGAGATGAGGGCAGTTAGCCCTGGTGCTAATAGTAACTTGCTTTGAGACTGTCAAAATTGCTTTCCTCCCAGCTCTCCCATGCCTGGGCTTTCCTTGAACTGTGAGGAAATTGTTAACACAAGTCCATGTGCTCAACACACAGAGAGACCAAACTGAAATATCAGAGTCTGGAGCAGAAAAAGATTTATTGTAGGGCCATTAAGGAAACAGGTGGCTCATGCCCTTAAAAGCCTTGAGTTTCTACAAGGGTTTTGGCAAAGCACTTTTAAAAGCCAGATGAGGGAGAGGAGTTGCAGGGTCTGTGATCAGCTCTGTACAGTTCTCTGCTTAGCTGATGAGGTAGCAGGGTGGTGTCACAGGGCTGAACATTATCAGTCCTTGGACTTCAGGAGGCCTGGGGGTATGTGATCATGGTTGTCAAATCAAGTAGTTAGCATCTTCGATTTGTTGGAGAGGGTGGGA
>SJYT01024440.1:762695-779854 GCA_006410635.1 Cephalophus harveyi
ACCAGGAAGTGCCTGTCACATTCCCTTTCACAAAGACATTGATTGTGAGTTACAAACCATTAGGCTGGAAATTGTATTTGCATGTTAATTCTTTAAGCTTCAAATCTTTTCATCCTGGCCTCAGGCTCTTGCACAGTTTGCTAAAGAAATTCTGTCAATTCACCTCATTTTACCTGCTCATGACCTGTGACTGGCTGGCTCAGGTTTTTGGTGAGTGAGTGTGTGTGTGTGTGTGTGTGTGTGTGTGTACTGGCACAATTAACTGGGGTATAATTTTGGAAAAGAACAGTTTCTATTGGACTGAAACTGGCTTTCAACCAAGATGGTGCCCAAGGGCCATGTCCACAGAATCTGGAATGATCTTTTTTTTTTTTTATCCTATTAAAAAATTTTTTTTTACAATGTTGTGTTGGTTTCTGCCATACAACGTGAATCAGCCATAATTATACTTGCATCCCCTCCCTCTTATGCCTCCCTCCCCTCACCCCATCCCATCCCTCCAGGTCATCACAGAGCACCAGACTGGGCCCCCTGTGCTACCCAGCAACTTCTCAGCAGCTATCCATCTGACACCTGATAGTGTCTATATGCTAACGCTATTTTCTATATTTGTCCCACTCTCTCCCTCCCCCACTGTGTCCACAAGTTCACTCTCTACATCTATGTCTCCATTCCTTCCCTGCAAATAGGTTTATCAATACCATTTTCTAGATTCCATATATATGCTAATATACTATTTTTGTTTTTCTGATCTTTGTGGTGGTTAAACACCTTAATCTAAAGAATAATAGCTGGCCCTGCAGAGAGACCTCCCTGCCTTTGCAGGGAGCTCTTGGGAGGGGGATGAGCTTTGAATTCAGCCAATGTGGAATGTGCCTTAATAGGAGGCTAAGAGGGATGAGTCCTGCCCACAGGTAGCAGAGAGTGTCAATCTTTTCTGTGACTAGCTGTCAACTATATACCACAGGGGCTTCCCTGGTGGCTTAGATGGTAAAGAATATGCCTGCAATTCAGGTGACCCAGGTTAGATCCCTGGGTCGAAAAGATCCCTTGGAGAAGGAAATGGCAACCCACTCCAGTATACTTGCCTGGAGAATCCCATGGACAGAGGAGCCTAGTGGGCTACAGTTCATAGAGTTGCAAAGAGTTGGACATGACTGAGTGATTAATACACTTATGTACCACAAAACCAATTTGTGCTGATGTGCTAAGGTCCTGGCCTTACTCTTGCCTCCAGAGATGGCCAAACTTAGTGGCTCCATTTATAACTGTGTTTTAAAAATAAGACAGAAACATACTATACATGTTATTTTCTATATTGTTTCCCCCTGTTTAATATTTTGTATATCTCTTTGCAAGTCAAAGCACATAGACTTGCTTCATTCATTGTAATAGCTGTGTACTATTCCATAGAATATGAAGTTTCCAGTTTCCTTTTTCTATGATGGAAAATTCTACAATAAATACTCTTGCTCATACCGTTTTTGGAAGGGTGCTTTTCTGTCGGTTGGAGAGATTCCCAGAAGCACATTGCTCTTGGGTCAGAGAGACTCCATATCTTTAACTTTAATAAATCCTGCTAGATTACTTTCTAAAATGGTTGAAATAATTTACAATTCCAACAGGGTTTATGAGTGCCTCTTCCCTCACATTCTTGCCAGCATTAGATGTTATCAATCTTTGTAAATTTGGGAGCTGAGAAATAGGATCACATTTTTGTTTTCATTTGCACTTCCCTGAAAACTAAGGAGCTTTTGCTTTAGTCTTCAATTGTGCTCTGCTGTCTTTGCATTGATACATTGTCTTTGTGGACAACTTGAGTTGGAATTGCATGTAAAAACAGAAGGTGATGACCTTCGAGAAGGTCAAACAGCTTGGAGAAGATTGGGTGTGCCTTCTAGATCATTCTCCAGGCCACATGAGGGTTCCTAGTAGTATCTGGTTCTATTTCAGACATACAGATGGAAGGATGGGACTATGGTCAAACTAGGACAACTTAGAAAAATGGAATTGGGGTGACCTTCTCCATAGTCAGAGTTGAGCACAGATGGATAGGCTTTTCCAGGAGGTAATGAGTTCTTCATTCCTAGGAGGATTTAAGCAGCTATCAGAAGACCATCTTCTATTTACTTATTTAGGATAAGTGGTGAATAAGACGGGGATGCTCTCTGCCTTCATCAGCCTCAGAGTCTAGTGAGGAAGTCATATGCTTAATTATACATGATTATACGTATGTGTGTTTGATTACAAATAAGACAAACACTAAAAAGCATGCAGGGGAAAGTGTTTATTTAGATCTTCTGTTCATTTTTCGATTGGGTTGTTTGGGGATTTTTTGGTTGAATTGTATGAGCTATTTGTGTATTTTGGAAATTAAGCCCTTGTTGGTCTCATAGTTTGCAAATATTTTCTTCAGTCCATAGGTTGTCTTTTCATTTTATTTATGGTTTCCTTTGCTATGCAAAAGCTTATAAGTTTGATTAGATCACAATTGTTTATTTTTGCTTTAATTTCTATTGCCCTAGGAGAGTGACCTAAGAAAACATTGGTGCAATTTATGTAAAAGAATGTTTTGCCTGTTTCTTTTAGGAATTTTAAGTGTCATGTCTTATAGTTAAGTCTTTAAGCCATTTTGAGTTTATCTTTGTGCATAGTGTGAGGGAGTATTCCAGCCTCATTGATTTACATGCGATTGTCCAGCTTTCCCAACACCATTTGCTGAAGAGGCTGTCATTTCTCCATTGCATATTCTTCCCTTCTTTGTCAAAGATTAGACAGTAGGTGTGTGGATTTATTTGGGGCTCTCTCTTCTGTTCCATTGATCTATGTCTGTTTTTGTGCCAATTCCATGGTGGTGTTTCTTTTAAATTTTTATTTATTTATTATTTTTGGCTGTGCTGAGTCTTCATTGCTGTGCAGGCTTTTCTCTAGTTGTGGCAAGCTGGGACCACTCTCTAGTTGCAGTGCACAGACTTCGCACTGTGGGAGTTTCTCCTGTTGCAGAGCGTGGGCTCCAGGGTGCACAGGCTTCAGTAGTTGCGGCATGTGGCCTCAGTAGTTGTGGCTTCTGGGCTCTAGAGCACAGGCTCAATAGTTGTGGCACGTGGGCTTAGTTGCTGCGCAGCATGTGGGATCTTCCTGGATCAGGGATCGAACACGTGTTTCCTGCATTGGCAGGTGGAATCTTTACCACTGAGCCACCAGGGAAGTCTGACCATATTGTTTTGGTTACTGTAGCTTTGTAATATTGTCTGAAGTCTGGGAGAGTTATGGCTTCAGTTTCTGTTCTTTTCCCTCAGGATTGCTTTAGCAATTCTGTGTCTTTTTATAGTACCATATAAATTTTAAGATTATTTGTCCTAATTCTGTGAAAACTGTCATGGGTAATTAATTGATAGAGATGGCATTACATTTGTAGATTGCTCTGGGTAATATGGCTCTTTAAAACATGTTTATTGAGTCTTAGTTGTGGCACAAGAGAGCTTTTGTTTAAGTGCATGGGTTCTTTGTTGTGGTGTGCAGGCTTCTCAAGTCACAGCACCCAGGCTTCATTGCCCTGCAGCGTGTGGGATCTTAGTTCCCCTGACAAGGATCAAACCCTCGTCCCCTGCATTGGAAGGCAGATTCTTAACCACTGGACCACCAGGAAAGTCCCAGTATGGCCATTTAAATAATAGTTCTTCCAAGCCAAGAGCATGGGCTATCTTTCCATTTCTTTGAATCATCTACATTATCAGGATTTTATAGTTTTCAGCATTTATGTCTTTCACCTCCTTGATCAGGTTTGTTTCTAAGTATTTTATTTTTTTAATGTGATTTTAAAAGGGATTTTTTTTTTTTTACTTTACCTGTTCCTTAGATCCTACTGGTTAGTGTAAAGAATGGAGAAGGCAATGGCACCCCACTCCAGTACTCTTGCCTGGAAAATCCCGTGGATGGAGGAGCCTGGTAGGCTGCAGTCCATGGGATTGCAAAGAGTCGGACATGACTGAGCGACTTCACTTTCACTTTTCACTTTCATGCATTGGAGAAGGAAATGGCAACCCACTCCAGTGTTCTTGCCTGGAGAATCCCAGGGACGGGGGAGCCTGGTGGGCTGCCGTCTATGGGGTCGCAAAGAGTCGGAAACGACTGAGCGACTTCACCTTCACCTTCTGTTGGTTAATCCTGTATCTTGCTCCCTTGCTGTGCAGTGATCTCCATGGGCTGCTAACCAACCATTTACAGATCTCAGAACAGGGGGCAGACCACAGTCCTCCCTAACAGAGAGGCTGCCTGCGTGACTTCTCCCTTTTAGTCTTCCAGAATCTGCTAAGAGCGCCTGCAGTAGTTGGAATGGTTGCCCCCTCCCCCCAAGAGACAAGCCGTGTCCAAATGCCAAGAATCTGTGAATGTCACCTGATGAGGCAAAATTAAGGGTCTTGAAAGGAGGAGTTTACCTTGGATTATCTGTGTGCTAAGTTGTTTCAGTCATGTCCGACTCTTTGCGACTCTATGGACTATAGCCCGCCAGTCTCCTCTATCTATGGGATTCTCCAGGCAAGAATACTGGAATGGGTTGTGATGCCCTTCTCCAGGGAATCTTCCCAACCTAGGGATAAGGCCTACGTCTCTTTCATTTCCTGCATTGGCAGATGGGTTCCTTACCACTGCCCCACCTGGGAATCTGGGGGACCCTAAATGCCATCACAGATGAGTGAAAGTCACTCAGTTGTGTCTGACTTTTTGCGACCCTATGGACTATACAGTCCATGGAATTCTCCAGGCCAGATTACTGGAGTGGGTAGCTTTTCCCTTCTCCAGGGGCTCTTCCCACCTGGAGATCAAACCCAGGTCTCCCACACTGTAGGCAGATTCTTTATCAGCTGAGCCACAAGGGAAGCCCTAAATGTCATCACAAAGGTGCATATAAAAAAGATGCAGAGAAAGATTTTATTTTTTAAAAAATATTTATTTGGCTGTGCTGGGTCTTATTTACAGAACATGGGATCTTTTATCTTTGTCGCAACATGAGGGATCTAGTTCCCTGACCAGGGATCAGACCTGGGTACCCTGCACTGGGAGCAGAGTCTTAGCCACTGGACCACCAGGGAAGTCCCTAGTGAAAAGAGATGTTATCCAGACACACAGAGAAGGTGATGTGAAGATGGAGGCAGAGATTGGAGTAATGTAGCCACAGACCCGGGAATGCCAGAGAAGCCAGTGGAAATTGGAAGAGGCTGGAACAGTTCAGCTTCTAGAGTCCACAGAGAGAGTGTGGCAGTGATGATGCCTTGGTTTTAGACTTGAGTTATGAGAAAGTATATTTCCAGTTTTAAACCACCAAGTTTGTGGTCATCTGTTATAGGAACCAATTGCAGCATCTAAGACCTGAGCTTTCCAGCCACCAGATAAGAACTCAAGTCTGGGCCGTGTCTCTATGGGACAGACCATTGGCAGAGTCTGTTGGGAATGATGGGGAGCTGGCTTGGGGGTCACAATGTGTAGGGCAGCTGGGGTGGTGTTGGGCAAGGCTCTGCTGAGTCAGCTGAGCCCAGCATTAAGTCACAGGCTGTGCTGTGCTATGCTTAGTTGCTCAGTTGTGTCCAACTCTTTGTGACCCCATGGACTGTAACCCCTCAGGCTCCTCTGTCCATAAGGATTCTCCAGGCAAGAATACTGGAGAGGGTTGCCATGCCCTCCTGCAAGGGATCTTCCTGACCCAGGAATCGAACCAGGGTCTCCTGCATTGCAGGTAGATTCTTTACCAGCTGAGCTACCAGGGAAGCACAAGTCACAGGCTACCTGGAACCAAACTTTTGCTGCATTTGAGAATCCTGGCCACTTCCCCTGCAGTCAGGAATAGGGCTCTGCCAGGCAGCTGGTGTTTTGAGGGGGGAATAGGCATGCAGGGCTTCTGGCAGTGAGGTGGGGAAAGAAATTGGAGGCAAAGAAGGAAGCGCAGGACTGGCTTGGCGGCAGAGCTAGTGCTAATTCATTCCAACAGGCTTTCCTGTTGGCTCAGCCTTTTCCAGCCTGCAAGGTGTTCTGTTGCCTTCCTCTGTAGATCTTGGCGAGAGAGCCCTGGGAGGCAGGCAGGGAGGGTGCTGTAGTATAGGAAAGGCAAGGGGGCTGTCGACTGGCCTGGACCTCACAGCTGGCAAGTGGGGGAGGCAGGAGCAGCTGCCTCCAACCCAGTGCTCACTTCTCAGCTTCAGGGAGCTAAGAGTTGAGCTCAGGCAGGTGCTACCAGGCAGGCGGGACATCTGTTTTCTTCAGGGGGCAGCTCCAGCAATACACGGTGCTTCTGGGAGGGGCTGTTGCAGGCTGAGTTTCCCAGGAAGGGGATGGAGCATACACACTGTTAACCAGAAAGAGTTTGGGGGAATTTATGTCTAGGGAAGGGAGGATAAGGAGGCAGGACTGGGCAGAGGGATGGCTGCAGTACCCTTTTCCTCATCAAACCCCAAAGAGAGCTTGGGAACCCCTCTTCTCAGAGCAGAGGTCCTTCAGAACCCCAGAAGCCCAGAAAGGCAGAAGGAGCCTCCAGCATGGCTTTTTCCTATCTTCTTGGCTCAGAGGATGGCAAGGATGCCATCCAAGGCCACCCACAAGTTTGATAGTGCCCAGCTCCCATAGATCACTCCTTGGCTCCTCCTTTCTTCAGGCGAGCTGGTTCCTCCTTCAGGCAGCTGCCCCTGATTACCCTATCTGCCTCCTTCACCCACTCAGGTCTCTTCCTTGGCAATGACAGCTTCACTCCGCAAGGAGAACTCAGTGGTAATTGACAAGCCCAGGAGCTTCAGTATCCCCCGAGCCCCTGAGAAAGTCACAGGGTCTGAGGTCAGAGACACCAGGTTATTATTTAAATTTAAAACATTATTTAAATTTATAAAATTATATAAATTTATATTTCACCAGGTTATTATTTTATATTGACTACACTGAAAGCTCTTTGAGGATAGATTCAATATTCTCATCCCTCTTCACTTCCCAGGAGAGCTATTAGAATCGGGCTGGGAATACCGTAAGCATCAGCAAACACCTTAACAAAATGAGAGGAAAGAGAGCAAGAAAGTGTGTGTGCGTGTATCCTTTTCAACTAACCACAGTTAACCCCTGTTATGAAATGTAACAGCAGGACAACTAACATGGCCTGAGTACCCATCCTGTGCCAAGCACATCTCATTTAACCCTCCCAACAGTCCTATGAGCAGGTATTATGACCCTCATTTTACAGGGGAGGAAATTGAAATTCAGAGAGGTCAAGTAACTCACCCAACATCACACAGCTAGCAAGCGGTAGAGCCAGGACTTAAAGTTGAGACTGTGGCTTCAGAGCCCACAAACCTCTCATGGACCGAGAGACACTTTGCAGTATCTGCTTGAGTCCTGTGCCCCAAGCTTGCTGAGTTCAGAGCCACTGGCAAATGATTGGTGGGGTCACTGATGTCATCCCAGCCTAGGAATGATTTATGGTTTGGACAAGAGGTGGGTTAGAACTTTTCTGTCTAGAAATGTCACTGACCAGTCATAACTACTTAGAATAGCTTTGCTTTGGGTGTGTTCAAAACCTTTTCCTGTGGTTGTTTGTAATATACATGCAGTATATGTGACTTCTTCCACAATGAGGTGTTGGGAGAGATCCCCCAGGGATCTCCTCCAGCCCCTCTAGATACTCCAAGAACAGCTTAGGAAGATTAAAAACTTCCACTGCTACTGACCCCCCAGCTTTCTCCTGGGCCCTGTGGTGGGTGTGTGACACATTGCCCAGAGCTCCCTTCAGAAATGAAGGAAGATGTCCATTGATAGATGAATGGATAAAGAAGTTGTGGTACATATGCACAATGGAATATTACTCAGCCATAAAATGGAACACATTTGAGTCAGTTCTAATGAGGTGGATGAATCTAGAACCTATTATACAGAGTGAAGTGAGCCAGAAAGAGAAAGATAAATACTGCATTCTAACACATATATATGGAATCTAGAAAAGTGGTACTGAAGAATTTATTTACAGGGCAACAGTGGAGAAACAGACTCAGAGAATAGACTTATGGACATGGGGAGAGGGGAGGGGAGGGTGAGATGTATGGAAAGAGTAACATGGAAACTTACATTACCATATGTAAAATAGATAGCCAACGGGAATTTGCTGTATGGCTCAGGAAACTTAAACAGGGGCTCTGTATCAACCTAGAGGGGTGGGGTGGGGAGGGAGATGGGAGGGAGGTTCAAAAGGGAGGGGATATATGTATACCTATGGCTGATTCATTTTGAGGTTTGACAGAAAACAGCAAAATTCTGCAAAGCGATTATCCTTCAATAAAAAATAAATTAATTAAAAAAAAAAAAGAAATGAAAGAAGAGTTCCTGGCTGCTGAAAGCCTCTGAGGCTGAGAACCCTGACCTGGCATTCAGAGATTATACAGCTGCAGAGAGACACTATACCCAAGATTATGCCATTTTCTGTTAAAAAATTTTTATTTTTTAATGTTACTTCCTATTTTAAAATAAATTCTTTATTTAATTTTTGGCTGATTAATTATTTGGGGGGGTTGCTGCTGTGCATGGGCTTTCTCTAGTTGCAGCAAGCGAGGGTTACTCTTCGTTGCATTGCTCGGGCTTCTCACTGCGGTGGCTTCTCTCGTCTTAGAGCAAGGGCTATAGGCACACGGGCTTCAGTAACTGCAGTACTCGGACTAAGTCGTCGTGATGCACCGGCTTAGTTGCTCTGAGGCATGTGGAATCTTCCCAGACCAGGGATCGACGCTGTGTCCTCTGCACTGGCAGGTGGGTTCCTATCTACTGTAGCACCAGGGAAGTCCTCTGTGTTTTAAATATTATGTTAATTTAAAATTTTTATTACTTAAGCATTTTTTTATTGAAGTATCATTGATTTACAATGTTGTGTCAATTTCTGCCCTACAGCAAAGTGACTCAGTTTTATACATATATATATTCTTTTTAAAATATTCTTTTCCATTATGTTTTATCCCAGGAGAGTGGATATAGTTCCTTGAACCATACGGTAGATCCTTGTTGTTTATCCATTCTGTATGTAATAGTTTGCAACTACCAACCCCAAACTTCCAATCCATCCCTCTCCCTCCTCCCCTCCCCTGCGGCAACCACAAGTCTGATCTCTGTGTCTGAAAGTCTGTTTTGCTTCATAGACATGTTCATTTGTGCCATATTTTAGATCCCACATATAAATGATATCACATGATATTTGTCTTTCTGACTTACTTCACTTAGCGTGATAATCTCTAGTTCTATCCATGTTGCTACAAATAGCATCATTTTGTTCTTTTTGATGGTTGACTGAGCAACTTCACTTTCACTTTTCACTTTCATGCATTGGAGAAGGAAATGGCAACCCACTCCAGTGTTCTTGCCTGGAGAATCCCAGGGACGGTGGAGCCTGATAGGCTGCCGTCTATGGGGTCGCACAGAGTCGGACACGACTGAAGCGATGTAGCAGCAGCAGCAGCAGTGTATATATATATGTGTGTGTGTGTGTGTATATATATATATATACAATGGATATATATATAGTGTGATAATCTCTAGTTTTATCCGTGTTGCTACAAATAGCATTGTTTTGTTCTTTTTGATGGTTGACTAGTGTATATATATATATATATACAATGGATATATATATATATCCATAAATGTATATATCATATCTTCTTATCCATTTATCTGTTGATGGACATTTAGGTTGTTACCATGTCTTATATGTCCCTTTCTAGAACAGTGCACACCCAGTGATCAACACAGGGTGAAAAGACCCGGCCTTCTGCCCCCAGTTTGACATAGCTGTAAATGGTTGCCTAGCTATGGGGTTGGCTGAGTCCATTGTTGAGGATGGCTCTGCCACTCTTCCCCCGCTGTCCAGCCCCGCTTCCTTCCCTTCCCTTCCACAAACACAAGTGTCCCCAGATTATTAAGACTTTTGAGATGACGTTCAATTAAGTACACCCTTTCTGAGTGCAGCCACTGTGCAGTTGCAGAGATTGTAGACTGATAAAGCCACCCTGGTCAGACCTGTCCACTGTCGAGTGACGGTCAGCTTTGTGAGGCAGCGAAGTGTGGAGTGGTGAGGACGGGCCTTGAGTATCAGGAGAGAACTGTGTTCAAGTTCACAAGCTGTGCAGGTAGGATTGCTTGTCTGGGGGCGGTGACTGAGTGAGCTGGGAACCTTCTGACCTGGGGCCACCAGCGGCCAGGCCTGGCCCTGGGAGGAGCCCCTCAGTGTCAGAGCTTCAAAGCAGCAGCAGCAGGTCGGCAACAGCTTCACCGTTCCCCACGTGGGGAGTGTCTTTGCTCAGGGGCGTCATCTTTCCTCAGATCCTCAGCTGTTCAAAGCCTCTCCTAGGCGGGAGGCAGGGCTGGAAAAATCTCGGCAGAGAGGAACAGAAAGGCATCCCTGGGAAACCTTTGGCTGATTCCTGAGGTGGTAGAGTCTTGCAAAAGTGATCGGCTTGCTGGACAGACAGAGCTGTTGAGGGCAGGGAGAAGTCATGGCTTCTGGTCAGCAACCAGCAGCCTTCCCAGACCTGCCAGCTCTGGCCAGAGGGAGAGCTCTTCACTGGTTCCAGCATCATGACTAGGGGAGCCTGCTGGACTCCCACCACCCCCACTTGACGCTGTCGGGACTGGGTGCTCAGAAATCATCTTCAAAAAAGACTCATTCCCAGAGTCTTGGACTGAGGGAATGCAGCAGGTGCTCAATAAGCAGTAATCAGTAGTGTTGAGTTGTTGAGAAGCCCTAGTCCTCCTCCCCTGACATCATTTCTTCAGCCCTCGGCATGGGGAGAGCTAGGCAAGACCCACATCCCCCTGCTCCCCTCCCCTCCCCACTCCCCTGCACTTTCTTCCCTTCCTCTTCCACCTTCCAAATCTCTGGGGGTCCTAGGGTGCACATGTATAGACAGATCTATTATTAGATAAAAGCCTCCTTGAGGAGGATCTGGGCAGGACTAGGTCTTTGGAAGCTGAATTTTCTGGCACCAGGCTTGATGTACTCTCAATATCTGAAGGTCTGACCTTCATACTCTCAGTGACATCTGCTGTCGCTGGTGCCACAAAATCCAATTTCGAATAATAACATTTATTTGAATATCACCGTCCTTATCTCTGTCTAATTTTTATCCCTATCATTTCTTCATGCTTCTATTGACAACATCTCAGTTCTCCAAGATCGCCATAAAACTGAGTCAAGGTACATCAGATTTTCTTCCCAGGGGTGATAAGTGCAGTAGAACAGAAATCTTCTTAGTGAAGAAAAACATGTGTTCATTTTTATTGTTGAAAAATGTATGCAAAATTTCCATGCTATAAGACACTCGTTATTAGCCAGTAACTTCTATTATGAAGGACTTTTTTTCCCCTAGCAAAGTAGAAACCAGTGAGTGTTTTCCAAAGTTGGGGAAAGACTGATCAGACAGAGGTCAAGGGGAGATTTGTCACTAGAGTTGGTCCCTGGCCGAGCAAAGCCAGGGGACTCCTGGGGGTGCATTCCTTAGTGTGGTCACCAGGGACATGGGTGTGTGTCCAGAGCCTGAATCCTAATTTCAACTCCAGCACTGGAGAAGGAAATGGCAACCCACTCCAGTATTCTTGCCTGGGAAATCCCATGGACAGAGGAGCCTGGCAGGCTACAGTCCGTGGGGTCGCAAAGAGTCGGACATGACTTAGCGATTAAACCACAACAACTGCAGGCAGGGCCTTGGATATTCCATTTCTGGTTTGGGTCTCAGTTTCATTACCTGTGAAATGAAGCCCTCCCAGAAATGGGCACAACCAGAGATTGCTGGTGATGGTGAGAATGACCATTTTAGAGAGCATCTAACTTGGCGACATCCAGCAGAACTGAAAGTGCATCCTAACCAGAACCAGCAGTTCCACTTGGTGCTTTCTACCTGGGAAAAGCCGTGTGTGTGTGTGTGTGTGTGATAGTGAAAGTGTTAGTGGCTCAGTGGTGTCCCACTCTTTGCAACCCAATGGCTTCTAGCCGCCCCCCGCCCCCACCAACTCCTCTGTCCACGGGAGTCTCCAGGCAAGATTACTGGTGTGGGTTGCCATTCTCTTCTCCAGGGGATCTTCCTGATCCAGGGATCAAACCCAGGTCTCCTGCATTGCAGGCAGATTCTTTACCGTCTGAATAGTGAAAGTGTTAGTGGCTCAGTGGTGTCCCACTCTTTGCAACCCAATGGCTTCTGGCCGCCCCCCGCCCCCACCAACTCCTCTGTCCACGGGAGTCTCCAGGCAAGATTACTGGTGTGGGTTGCTATTCTCTTCTCCAGGGGATCTTCCTGATCCAGGGATCAAACCCAGGTCTCCTGCATTGCAGGCAGATTCTTTACCGTCTGAGCCACCTAGTGTGTGTATGCAAGGCTATTTACCTACCGCAGCATCAACTGTCATGACAAATGATTGGAAACAACCTCGCTTTCAGACTAGCAGAGGAGAGAGTGAGTACAGCGTGATATAGTCATACAATGAGATTAAAAGCAATTAAAAGCAATGAACTAGATTCATGCAGCCATGCGGGGAAATCTCAAGATCATCATATGGAATGAGAAGTGAGCTGCAGAAATAACTGAAGAATGGTTAAGTGGAATATTCTACCCCTGAAGCAAATCAACACACACACGCTGATGCTACACATCACCATGGATTCCTATGTCTACACAAAACATTAACCATTGAACTGGAAAGGGGCACATCAATTCCTGATAGTGGTTGCCTCAGCAGGAGGAAAGAAAGCAGAATTGGGAATGAGAGAAGTGTCATAATTACACTGTCACATAGGTATGAGATAGAGGTAAATATATCTATTTTTTAAATAAAGGGAGACAAGGCAAGTAACATTAACAAATTGTCAATTCTTGGTGATGGATAGATAAGTAAGTGTATGTGCATACTGGCTATATGTTTTTCCTGCATCTCTAAATTTTTTTATGTATACTATCATGTAAGAATGAAGCACCAGCCTATGTTCGATACAGGATACAGGATGCTCGGGGCTGGTACACGGGGATGATCCAGAGAGAGGAAATGGGGTGGGATGTGGGAGGGGGATTCAGGGTTGGGATCTCATATACACCCATGGTGGATTCATGTCAATGTATGGCAAAACCAATATGGTATTGTAAAGTAAAATAAAGTAAAAATTAAAAAAAAATAAAATAAAATAAAAAATAAAAAATTTAAAAACCTATGCATGGAAATAACCAAGAAGGGCTCTTTGGTAGGAAGAAGGTAATTCAGTCTTTTTTGGTTCCAATTTGCCAGGTCTCTAGGG
Organism: Cephalophus harveyi; assembly: GCA_006410635.1. Lineage (NCBI taxonomy): Eukaryota > Metazoa > Chordata > Mammalia > Artiodactyla > Bovidae > Cephalophus > Cephalophus harveyi. Next base: position 775,987 of record SJYT01024440.1, read on the forward strand.
CTGAAGAGGTGGTTGTACTGAGGGGTCCATGTCTCTTGGGGTTTCCTCCCCTGGAAGCTCCACTCACAGCAGCTCTGGCCCATCTATCCAAGCCATGGAGACCTGTGAGCTGCTGATGTTGCCAGGATATAATCCACAAGCAGGAGAGGAAGGGACGGTGGAAAGCAGGAAAATGAGGCTTGGACAACTCAATGGGAAAATGAGGTGGCAGTTGGAGGAATCAAGTTTGGAGGATCCCTCTGGAGTTTTCAGGGTGATGGAGAGAGATATCAGGAGTTGTGGGCCTGGGGGTATGCAGATCATGCTGCTTAGGGAGGAGAAAGCTGGTGTGCCTGGAAAGTGGAATGGGCAGGAGAGGAAAGGAGGTTGGAGAGGCATGCATGGGCTGGATTATTAAAGGGCTGTGAGTGCCATGCCCACCAGTGTGGGATCCATGCTGGAGGGCCAGGGGAGCAGCAGATGGCTTTAGAAGCATTCCCCTTGTAGCTGGCGTGGAAGATGGGCTGGAGGGGAGGCCTGAGGAAGCAGGGCAGGTCACTCTTGTCCAGACGAGCATCCATGGGTGTAGCACACCTGAATTGGGGCAGTGCCAGCGGGAAAGAGGAAAAGAACTGACCAGAAGACAAAACGACAACAGTGGCCAACAGTTGTGCCACAGGTGCTTTGTAAGGCACAGAGCTCAGGGCTTCACATGTGTCACTTTGTAAAGTCCTCCCAGCAACTCGAGGAGGTAGGTATTATTTCTATCATCTCCGTTTTACAGATGAGGGAACTGAGGCAAAGGAAAGTTAAGTAGCTAGTTTCCAGCCCCTCCACTGGTAAGCAGCAGAGCCAGGCTTTTGACCCAGGCAGTCTCCATCCCAGGTCAAGCCTGAACCACTGCAGGAGGCTGCTTCTGGCAGAATGATGCCCTCTTTAAAAAAGACCCTCCAATAAAGGGCTGATGATGCCCTGATGCTGTCTCACCTGTGAAGTGGTCTTTTATCCAACCTCATCATAGAACTGCTCTGTGAGTGTGTGAGGCTGATGTCCAAATTCCCATTCTAGAGACAAGGAAAACTGAGGCTTAGGTGGGTTTACCTTAAGACCCCCCTGGTGGTACAGTGGATAGGGATCTGCCTGCCAAAGCAGGGGACACGTGTTCGATCCTAAGTCTGGAAAGATGCCTCATGCCTCCGAACAACTAAGCCCATGTGCCACAACTGCTGAGCCTGCACTCTAGAGCCCACAAGCCGCAAGTACTGGAGCCTGCGTGCCTAGCACCTGTGCTCCGTGATGAGAGAAGCCACAGCAATGAGAAGCCCGCGCACCGCAGGGAGAGTGGCCCCTGCTCTCTGCAACTAGAGAGAGCCCGAGCGTAGCAACAAAGACCCAGGGCAACCAAAAGTCAACCAATCAATCAAAAAGAACTATGCTTCAATTTATCTCTTAAAAAAAAGAGAGAGACTTGCCCTACACAATTGGCTCCTTTGAACCCTGCCCCTCAGCTTCCTCTTCATCCTCTGGCCCCTTGAATTGTCATCCTTGCCCACTTCAGGCTGACCTTTCCCACTGTGCTCTTCTTCCTTCTTTTGTCTTGAAATGTCAAGGAGGAAAGCATGGCGTTTTCACGACTTCGCCTTATCCTATGATCTTTCATATAAAGTCTTCCCTGAGCTATGCATCTCACTGCAAGCCCTTCCAGTTGTCTCTGGGTGGAGCCTACTGATAAACCACAAAATGGGCTTCTTCTTTACCCCCAAGTGTGTCTTTCCTTCCAGGAGGCCCAGTAGAGCAGTTCAGTTCAGTTCAGTTCAATCGCTCAGTCGTGTCCGACTCTTTGTGACCCCATGAATCGCAGCACGCCAGGCCTCCCTATTCATCACCATCTCCCGGAGTTCACTCAGACTCACGTCCATAGAGTCCATGATGCCATCCAGCCATCTCATCCTTGGTCGTCCCCTTCTCCTCCTGCCCCCAATCCCTCCCAGCATCAGAGTCTTTTCCAATGAGTCAACTCTTCGCATGAGGTGGCCAAAGTACTGGAGTTTCAGCTTTAGCATCATTCCTTCCAAAGAAATCCCAGGGTACAGGCCTTGACGTACTCCTTTTCCTATTTGGAACCAGTCTGTTGTTCCATGTCCAGTTCTAACTGTTGCTTCCTGAACTTCACATAGGGAAAATTGTTTAACAATTTAAAAAACACTTTTGATTCATGCAGTGACTTGAATGCATTTTCAAACAATTCTGGATGAAAAAACCAATCCCTAAAGGTTATATGCTCCATATTTTTATTTATATTACATTTTCATGATAGCAAAATTATACAACTGGACAACAGATGGTGATGAATATATTCTGCACCTTGACTATATGAATGAAATATATCTTATGCATTTAAAAATATACTTGTCATGTCCATTTATTGAAGAAATATATGTATATTTCAAGTATAAATTGAAAACTACATACATTTTATTGACTGAAGAGATAATTTGCTATATGGATTCTTTACAATATTTTTTAACACTGATGTTATGTTATGCTTAAAGTGGTAACTTGTTAGTTTTGTTAATAGTATCATTTATATTAACAAAAACCATTCAGCTTTTAATAAATATTTATTTTCCCAACTATTAAAAATATCAATATTTCTTTATGAATACCCGTTCCATATTTATTCATGCTTTCTTCTGTATTTTTTTGTGAGATGTATTCCCATAGGAAAATTGCTTAGGAGATAAGTATGTCCTAATTTTTTAAATATATTGTGAAACTGTCATTCAGTATAATTTGACCAAGGACTTGTCCCATCAAAAATGTGTGAATGTTTCCATTTATCCAATATTAGTTGACTTTGAGGAATGTCCACTAGCCAGGAAACTCACTTTGACATACACAGTGCTAACCATTATTGAGATAGAGACTAGGAGTATTCAAGTGGTGAAAAACTTTTCTCAAGTTTGAATAACAGAGTGAAGCAGAGAGATGAAAAGTGGGAATTTGCAATGTTTAAATACCTATGAACTATGGAATGAGGTTCGTGACATTGTAGAGGAGACAGGGATCAAGACCATCCCCATGGAAAAGAAATGCAAAAAAGCAAAATGGCTCTCTGGGGAGGCCTTACAAATAGCTGTGAAAAGAAGAGAGGTGAAAACCAAAGGAGAAAAGGAAAGATATAAGCACCTGAATGCAGAGTTCCAAAGAATAGCAAGAAGAGATAAGAAAGCCTTCTTCAGCGATCAATGCAAAGAAATAGAGGAAAATAACAGAATGGGAAAGACTAGAGATCTCTTCAAGAAAATTAGAGATCCAAGGGAACATTTCATGCAAGGATGGGCTCGATAAAGGACAGAAACGGTATGGACCTAACAGAAGCAGAAGATATTAAGAAGAGGTGGCAAGAATACATGGAAGAACTGTACAAAAAAGATCTTCACAACCCAGATAATCATGATGATGTGATCTCTAACCTAGAGCCAGACATCCTGGAATGTGAAGTCAAGTGGGTCTTAGAAAGCATCACTACGAAAAAAGCTAGTGGAGGTAATGGAGAAGATCATGGCATCTGGTCCCATCACTTCATGGGAAATAGATGGGGAAACAGTGAAAACACTGTCAGACTTTATTTTCTGGGGCTCCAAAATCACTGCAGATGGTGACTGCAGCCATGAAATTAGAAGACGCTACTCTTTGGAAGAAAAGTTATGACCAACCTAGACAGCATTTCAAAAGCAGAGATATTACTTTGGTAAGTAATAAGGCTTACTAAGGTCCATCTAGTCAAGGCTATGTTTTTTCCAGTGGTCATGTATGGATGTGAGAGTTGGACTGTGAAGAAGGCTGAGCGCCGAAGAATTGATGCTTTTGAACTGTGGTGTTGGAG
>SJYT01024440.1:779947-811991 GCA_006410635.1 Cephalophus harveyi
TTGATGCTTTTGAACTGTGGTGTTGGAGAAGACTCTTGAGAGTCCCTTGGACTGCAAGGAGATCCAACCAGTCCATTCTGAAGGAGATCAACCCTGGGATTTCTTTGGAAGGAATGATGCTAAAGCTGAAACTCCAGGACTTATGGCCACCTCATGCAAAGAGTTGACTCATTGGAAAAGACTCTGATGCTGGGAAGGATTGGGGGCAGGAGGAGAAGGGGATGAAAGAGGATGAGATGGCTGGATGGCATCAGTGACTCGATGGATGTGAGTCTGAGTGAATTCCGAGAGATGGTGATGAGCAGGGAGGCCTGGCGTGCTGCGATTCATGGGGTCGCAAAGAGTTGGACACGACTGAGCGACTGAACTGAACTGAAATACCTAAAAAGAAATTCAAGCCAAAATGGTATAAAGTCAATGTAGTTTATGGAAGGTTGCTTTCTTCAAACAACAAATGCTTACATTACTTCAGGTAAGTTCATATAACAAAAAAAATCATCTGTGTGTTATTGTTTCAAATTAGCAATGTGCTATATATTTTCAACCTATATTTTTGGGAGCATAATTCTGATGAATTTAATTTTAGTGCCAAATGATTCAGCTGCCAGCTTACATTGGCCATGTCCCAATTCATCCCTCCTAGAGCTGTCTACATGTACCTGTAGGGCTTATGTCCTGCTTTGCTCCACGTTAGACAGCAGGTATTTTCTGAAAGCCAAGAGATTTTGAATGGGACAGATTTATTGTAGCTCAGCAAATCCCAGTGAAGACAGAAAGACACCAAACAAAACTCACTGGCTTCAAAAAATATCATTAAAACAACATCTTTAATTCTTCAAATGTAGTAGACAATTTATTGACAAGAAGCTAGAGTTTGTCATTCTTTGTTTTGGACAGATATAGCAGTTCAATCACATACAAATTACTTAGATAATCCAAGAAAATAAATTTTACACATACAAGTTGCGTTTACATCATTATGCTCTGAAAAATAGTTTCGTGGAATAGAGAGTGACATGTAACTCATGAAGTTGCAAACACTGTCAGCTGGCCTTGGAATGTAATCTTGACTCAAACCATCCTTTTTGCAGCTATGACATTAGCAAGCTATCACCTCTTTAATCTTCCTTTTCATTATCTATAAAAGCCAAAAGAAAAATGGCCTTACAGGGTTTTTGTAGTAATTAGAGATAATGTCATATATAGTGCCTGACTCAAAAGAAGTAAGGAATAACTATTATTTACACTGTTTATCATAAAGTTGGCCTTGCAGATAACACCACCTAACAAGCTGAATTATAGTTAAACACTGCATTATCTATGTCTGCCCACTAAACTGTGAGTTCCTAAGTGCAGAAATCATGTCTTATCTCTGAGCCCCATTATCTAATACACAGTTGTTACTCTGCAAATGTTTCCTGGGATCAAGGGGAAAACTCCTCAAGTTCCTAAAAACACCTTATATCAAGTGCGTATGAATATGCTAAGTTACTTCAGTCATGTCTGATTGCGACCCTATGGACTGTAGCCTGGACTCTGTCCATGGGATTCTCCAGGCAAGAGTACTGGAGTGGGTTGCCATGCCCTCCTCCAGGGGATCTTCCTGACCCTGGGATCTAACCAGCGTCTCTCACTACTCTAGCATTGGCAGGAGGGTTTTTTATCCCTAGAGCCACCCGGGAAGTCCATATCAAGTTCAGGAATTACGATAATCAATTTAAGGATATGAATACAATGTTTATATGAGTAAGACAGACCACAGATTTTATGTAGTTTGATTTACTTCTAGTATAATATTTTTATAAAGCCAATCAGTATATCAAAATAAAAGTTAATTTTTATCACTCATTTATATGTATTTATTAATATCTTGTAGTCTTACAAGTTAGAGCTTGAGAAACGTTTCTGAATTTAATTGCATATGGGTAGCTAAATTTATTCCAACATTTTAATAATTTTGTGAACTGCTTTAAGAAGCTAAGCTATATGTTAAAAAATCATAAAAGAAAAATATTTAAACTCTAAATATTACAAGAGAATGGAGAAAAATGGTTGAGTATTGGAGATTCATAGGTGAGAAATCAACCTTCACCTGCTTGTATTAATATTTCTCTTTAATGATGACCTAATGCAGATGCAATACTTTTGGCTAACAAACTGATACCAGTTGTAGTTAGTCCATATTCTTTTCAGTTCAGTTCAGTCGCTCAGTAGTGTCCGACTCTTTGCAACCCCATGAATCGCAGCACACCAGGCCTCCCTGTCCATCACCAACTCCCGGAGTTCACTCAGACTCACGTCCATCCAGTCAGTGATGCCCTCCAGCCATCTCATCCTCTGTCGTCCCCTTCTCCTCCTACCCCCAGTTCCTCCCAGCATCAAAGTCTTTTCCAATGAGTCAACTCTTCTCATGAGGTGGCCAAAGTACTGGAGTTAGTCCATTTAAACATGTTAAATATTATACACTGTCTACTATTCACTTGCCTAAATAATCAGCACAGACCCACCGAAAGAAAGTCTGAGATCTTATTGACCCTCATTTTTTTTTATAAGTTTTAATTTACTCATTACTTCCCCTATCACTTTATTCCTAACTGTTCATTGTATATGTGTGTGTCTATTGGTATTGTCTCTAGTTTATCTACCTCCACTTTCCACCCTCAGTAAAGTCTGCTGCTTTTCCTGAAGCAGGGCTCTCACAGTGCTATCTTCGTATCTAAATCCTAAATATGTCTTATGGTTTATATTTACAAGGTTCAGCTATTAAGCTATATTTCAATGTGATGATAATGTGATGAACTCTATTAATGTATTCTTACATAGAAATGGCAGGTGACAATCATCCACATGAAGGTCATTCCTATGCATTTTTAAGTGACCTTGTAGAGTAAAGGTCATCCACATTGCTGAGTGTTTCAGGCTAGAGAAGAGAAGTTAGGACTTCATGTCAGTTTCACCATCTATTAAACATCATTTAGCTGTAAACACAGAAGTCATTCTTTCCTCATGTTTCAACATTCACACCATGTAGGCAATCATGTAAGCTGTCACTTTTCTCCCACTTACATATTTCTTAAACTGCTTGTCTTCTCTCCCACTAGCTTCCCTTAATCAACAAACTCATCACCATACTTTGCCCGAACACCCAACAGCTGCCTCGCTGGTCCCTGGTATCTGAGTCCTTCTGTCATCACATCTTGCAGGGAGACCTATCATGTAAACCACATCATTGTAACGTCCTTGTTCAAAATTCTTCAGTGGGTTCTCACCACCCGAAAGAAATTTTAATGTTTACTACATGGCTCTCAGAGCCTTTATAATTCCACCCACCCCTCGTCCACCACCAGCATCCCCAAACTTTATGCTACAGGAATTTTTAATTATTTGCAGTTTCCAAAGCACTATTCACATTTGCATCAAAATCTTTGCATTGGATATTTTTTCTCAGAAATCCAAGCTGACTTATCAGAAAAATCTAACCCTTCTTTCAAATCTTAGATTAATGTTGCCTGTTCTGTGATGTTCTATGTGTGCTTACAAATCAGCCTAATAGCTTCTTCAATTATTTTCCCACCTCTTCTCATATATTAGACTCATTAATCGCAGCACACCAGGCCTCCCTGTCCATCACCAACTCCCGGAGTTCACTCAGACTCACGTCCATCCAGTCAGTGATGCCCTCCAGCCATCTCATCCTCTGTCGTCCCCTTCTCCTCCTACCCCCAGTTCCTCCCAGCATCAAAGTCTTTTCCAATGAGTCAACTCTTCTCATGAGGTGGCCAAAGTACTGGAGTTAGTCCATTTAAACATGTTAAATATTATACACTGTCTACTATTCACTTGCCTAAATAATCAGCACAGACCCACCGAAAGAAAGTCTGAGATCTTATTGACCCTCATTTTTTTTTATAAGTTTTAATTTACTCATTACTTCCCCTATCACTTTATTCCTAACTGTTCATTGTATATGTGTGTGTCTATTGGTATTGTCTCTAGTTTATCTACCTCCACTTTCCACCCTCAGTAAAGTCTGCTGCTTTTCCTGAAGCAGGGCTCTCACAGTGCTATCTTCGTATCTAAATCCTAAATATGTCTTATGGTTTATATTTACAAGGTTCAGCTATTAAGCTATATTTCAATGTGATGATAATGTGATGAACTCTATTAATGTATTCTTACATAGAAATGGCAGGTGACAATCATCCACATGAAGGTCATTCCTATGCATTTTTAAGTGACCTTGTAGAGTAAAGGTCATCCACATTGCTGAGTGTTTCAGGCTAGAGAAGAGAAGTTAGGACTTCATGTCAGTTTCACCATCTATTAAACATCATTTAGCTGTAAACACAGAAGTCATTCTTTCCTCATGTTTCAACATTCACACCATGTAGGCAATCATGTAAGCTGTCACTTTTCTCCCACTTACATATTTCTTAAACTGCTTGTCTTCTCTCCCACTAGCTTCCCTTAATCAACAAACTCATCACCATACTTTGCCCGAACACCCAACAGCTGCCTCGCTGGTCCCTGGTATCTGAGTCCTTCTGTCATCACATCTTGCAGGGAGACCTATCATGTAAACCACATCATTGTAACGTCCTTGTTCAAAATTCTTCAGTGGGTTCTCACCACCCGAAAGAAATTTTAATGTTTACTACATGGCTCTCAGAGCCTTTATAATTCCACCCACCCCTCGTCCACCACCAGCATCCCCAAACTTTATGCTACAGGAATTTTTAATTATTTGCAGTTTCCAAAGCACTATTCACATTTGCATCAAAATCTTTGCATTGGATATTTTTTCTCAGAAATCCAAGCTGACTTATCAGAAAAATCTAACCCTTCTTTCAAATCTTAGATTAATGTTGCCTGTTCTGTGATGTTCTATGTGTGCTTACAAATCAGCCTAATAGCTTCTTCAATTATTTTCCCACCTCTTCTCATATATTAGACTCATTACTATTAGTGTTTTTATAATTAGCTTGCCTGTCTAATAAACTGCATACTTTTTTGTGGATGTGCTAAGTTGCTTCAGTTGTGTCCGACTCTTTGAGACCCTAGTGACTGTGGCCCACCAGGATCCTTTGTCCATGGGATAATCCAGGCAAGATTACTGGAATGGGTTGCCATGCCCTCCTCCAGGAGACCTTCCTGACTCAGGGATCAAAGCCTCATCTCGCACATCTCTTGCATTAGCAGGAGGGTTCTTTATCACCTGGGGATTAAATATTCTCATCACTGTGTTCCTAGACACTAGCACAGTCATAGTACATATTGGATGGACATGCTCAGCATGTCTGACTTTGCAACCCCATGGACTGTAGCCTGCCAGGCTTCTCTATCCATAGAGTTTTCTGGGTAAGAATACTGGAGTGGGTTCCTATTTCCTCTTCCAGGAGATCTTCCTGACCCAGGGATTAAACCCACATTTCCTGCATCAGCAGGCAGATTTTCTTACCACGTGAGCCACCTAAGAAGCTATTTAGTACATATTAGGAACTTAATAAATATTTATTGAGTGTATGAGTGCACTTCCCTGATGACTCAGATGGTGAGGAATCCTCCTGCAATACAGGAGACCTGGGTTTAATCCCTGGGTCAGGAAGAGCCCCCTGGAGAAGGGAATGGCTACCTATTCAAGTATTCTTGCCTGGAGAATTAGTGACTAAATTATATTGCTATCTAGGGATCAATAATATCTAATATTTGTCATTCAACATTATCTAATATATAATGTTTCTAATATTTAATATTGTCTAATGCTTTCTATGGCTTCCCTGGTGGCTCAGACGGTAAAGCGTCTGCCTGCAATGCAGGAGACCTGGGTTTGATCCCTGGGTCAGGAAAATCCCCTGGAGAAGGAAATGGCAACCCACTCCAGTATTCTTGCCTGGAGAATTCCATGGACAGAGGAGCCTGGTAGGCTACAGTCCATGGGATCGCAAAGAGTCGGACACAACTGAGCGACTTCACTTCACTTCAGTGCTTTCTACACTGAGAAATTTTCTAAAACAAAACAAGATAAAAAATACATTCACATATTCTCAGATGGCAATAGAGGTAAAGAACCCACCTGCCAATGCAGGAGACAGAAGAGACACAGGTTTGATCCCTGGATCAGGAAAATCCCCTGATTTCCCAGGAAGAGGAAATGGAAACACTCTCCAGTATTCTTGCCTGAAACATCCCATGGACAGAGAGGAGCCTGGCAGGCTACAGTCCAGATCGCACAGAGCCGGACACCACTGAAGCAAGTTATCACTCACACACGCAGGTTAACTCGTTAATGTATAGGTGCTACAATTAGCTCTATTTTATAGATGAGGGAATTGAGGGAACATTTTGTGGTTTGCCTAAGTTCCTACAGAAAGTAAATGGAAAAGCAAGTATTCAAACCCAGGCAATGTAGCTTTAGAGACCTCTCTCCCAACCATACCACTGTATCCCTTTATAATTGGGTATAATGTTATAAGATTTTGATCCAGCTTGTTTCTGGGCTTGTTTGATAAACATTTGTAGAGTCCACCAGGAGTTATTTGCAAGATGGATATTTTTAAAACCTAAAAATAAAATTAGGGAAAAAATTTCTCTGTTTCAGATAGCATGGTACCTGCCATGGGCAATGAACTTGTGCTTGAGGGCCTAAGGAGGGAGAAACACTAGGCTAAAAAATAAAAAGCTGTTTTTACACCAGGCACAAGGCATAAATAGCTCTCAGATGTCCAGATGAGAAATCATGGATTAGCATTTATCTCACTTCTGTATTGGGCACAGCATGGATTTGGCCTGTCAGTAATGTAGGGTCAGGCTTCTAAAACTTTAACACACTTGGTTACACCTGTGGCATTGTTAAGGCATAGGGAGCTTGTTCACAAAGTAACAAACAAACCCCACATCATCTGCTTGAATCTTTGAGTTGATTTCAATTTTCCGTGTTATTCAGAAACAGTGAGAAGTTTTCCTTAAAACGTTAGCAAAATTTTGACAGTTAATATTTTCATGGCAGTTACACGTTACAAGTTCTGGACTCTGAAAAACTAATTCTTTCCATGAGCACTTACTTTCTACCTTACAGCTCTAACCTAGACAGACAACAGAATCACTTTTGCTCATTTTTTCCTAAACTATTGCATCCAAAGTTAGTAATGCATGGCAAATTTTAGTGAAGATTTTGCATGGTGAAAAACTTTTATATGTCAGAAATGCTTGGATATCCTGTTATCCTTAAAAGTTCTTTGGCCTCCTCATAGACGATCATTTTTGTCTGGCCACCCTTCCCCAGAGAGCCCAGCCTTATGTGCCTTGTTGCCTGTCTACTTTCCTTCCCAAACTCCAATTTCTCACTTCTTACAGCAAATTACAAATTCCTTATAAGTATTTTATGATAACAGTATGGCTATATTTCTTTGTTTTGTACAGAATAAATCATGAAAGACCCAGACTTGCCCTCCCGGCATAGCTGATCAAAGTATATCTCTCAAATTAGAAACAATAAGTAAATTTGTAAAAATTCCTTCTTCATAGATTCTCTTGTGGCAATAGTCCAAATAATTTTTTTTTTTTTTTTACCAAATCATCGATCTTAATTGTCAAATGAATGCATAGTACAAACCCATATGTGTCACTTTGCAAAGAAGAATTCCACTGGCTCTCAAATATTTACAAAGAAATTGTCTCTCATCAAGGCTTTAAAATTAATTTGTGTTTTTAATTGATTGATTTTAGCTTTTAAATAAAATATAAGTATTTTATTTTTATGTATATTATCATGTATATTTAAATGTACTTGAATAAAAAACTGTAACCACATGCCAAGTTGCTTTTATTTTTAGACAGTATTTTTCTTTTTTCTTCCTTTTTACTTTAATCTTCCTTATTCTTCTCTTTCTTCACGATATTTTTGAACCCTTATTTTCACTCTACTTGTCTAAATACAAGTGACTGTCTTCCCGTCTTATTCATTGGAATGGAATGGAAACATAAACAGAACCAAGTGTTTATGTACATATGCAGAAGAGGAGAGACCTGTCATCTTCTCATTCAGATAGATACATTCAGGACAGGACTCTATGATCTCATAGAGCTATAATTAAATAATTCTAGCAATGTCTATATTTGATATTAAAATTTATAGATGAGTAGAAAAGTAAAGATCTACCAAATGATCCTTTTTCAAAAGCAATGAATTCATCCCCAAGTAATGCAAGCAGCAGTTCCCAACCTTTTTGGCACCAGGGACTGATTTTATGGAAGACAAGTTTTCCACAGAGGAAGAAGGGGACAGTTCAGGCAGTAATGTGAGCAATGGGGAGTGATGGGGAGCTACAGATAAAGATGAAGCTTTACTGATTCACTGGCCACTCCCCTCCTGCTCTGCAGCCCTGTTCTGAACAGGGGGTTGGGGACCCCGTCTTAAAAAATTTCACTATATTTTGTGGTTTAACAAGCAAAAGTTAAAATTACTGGTTATTGTTAACTTTACTAGTAGAAGGCAATTATGTTTTCTCTTGAAAAGAAGCATTGTTTTAGAGATCAAATTGTTTACAACTATGCTGTGAAAAATGCATTTGGAAGACTCATTATGCTTTTCTTGTTCTTTTGTATTGACATTGCAAGGCAAAGCAAAGATTTTTTCATTTCTTAATCAAAAATCATAAATAACTTTCTTAAAGTTATAACATTATTATAAAGTCATAATGAGCCACAAGTATCATGAATTGAATGCAGTATGGTTTATTTAAAAAGTCTTTTGCAAGCTAGCTATCATTAATAACTCAGTAGGCACAGTGCCAGCTAATCTCTGTGACCTAAATGGAAAAGGTATACAGGGTACACTGAGCTGTTAGAACAATGCAAAGGACTGTGCTAATATTTCCAGCCATAGGATGATTATAGTGGTAATAATAGTGTTAGTCATTCAGTCACGTCCAATGCTTTGCGACCCCCTAGACTACTGGAGTGAGTAGCCATTCCCTTCTCCAGGGGATCTTCTGACCCAGGAATTGAACCAGGATCTTTTGCACTGGGCAGATTCTTTACTGCCTGAGCCACCAGGGAAGCCCAAAGATGATTATAGGAGGGATAAAGGAAGATAATTTTAAAAAAAAATGTTGATTTATGGCAAAACCAATACAATATTGTAAAGTATTTAGCTTCCAATTAAAATAAATAAATTAAAAAAAAAAACCACCAAAATTGCCAGAGTCAAATTACAGCTAATATAGCATGTGTTCGTATGAAGCTGTTTAAATAACGGCCACCTCAGGAATGGAAAATAAATGTTTCTGTTCCTCATTTCACAACAGTAATTCATTTTTAAGAGATTAATACAGATAATCACCTGGGTTAGCAAAGAATGTCTGACTTTATATCTCAATGCCTATTTTCTAAAATCTCCTGATATCGAATTTTTGCACAAAGCATGTCAGCGCTCTGTGTGTTGGGATACTGGAAAGTAAACTGAACTGCTATGGGCGTCTTTATAGGAATCTCTTGTTCCAGGTCTCAGCTTAGCCCTTGGTCTTTCTTTTCACAGTAGGAAAAATATTAATACTAACTGTGCTCTGTTTGCCTCAGGGGCCATAAGGACACACCCATTCATTTGCTATTTATCCCTTGGGCTTCTTGCCAATAAATGCTCTGTAGTGCTGAGATCCTAACCTATGGTAACATTTTTCATTTCAAAGATGGAGTCAACAATAATAATCTGGAGATAATCAAAGAGATGGGGACAGAAGAAATGGCGAATAGGTGTAATGAAAGTGAGGTATAAATGAGAGTAAAATGGGAGGCAAAGAAATTAAGTGACACAATGAGTAAGAAATGGAAGATTGAAAAATAATGAAAGCATTATAAATGTAAGGGCCACTGTTGAGAAAATATTCTCGAGGACCTTGAGGCTGTCAATTAGTCTTCCTCACTCAACAAATCGGACCTGTCACTGGAAATCTGTACTCCTTTCCCAAACTTTTTCTCTGAAAATGCCAAGGTCAGTAAGTCTGTTCTCCAATAAGACAAGGATGTATACTCTTTGTTGTTTCCAGTCTTCACATTTACTGTTAGTCATGACACATGTGCACATGCACACACGCACAAACACACACATGTACTCACAGAAAAGGAGCATTTTTCATGAAGTTATGTTGAAGGTGAAGTCGCTCAGTCGTGTCCGACTCTTTGCGACCCCGTGGACTGTAGCCTTCCAGGCTCCTCCTTCCATGGGATTCTCCAGGCAAGAATACTGGAGTGGGTTGCCATTTCCTTCTCCAGGGGATCTTCCCGACCCAGGGATCGAACCCAGGTCTCCCGCATTGGAGGCAGACGCTTTAACCTCTGAGCCACCATGTTAGTATTTTACAATATGCATTTGTGTATAATTTTGCCCCAGGCAATTATGCAGAAGAAATACATTCAATGTAAGGTAAATTTATAAGACAAACATAAGATTAATGAAGCTCTTTCAGTTCAGTTCAGTTCAGTTGCTCAGTCATGTCTAACTCTTTGCAGCCCCATGGACTGCAGTTTGCCAGGCTACACTGTCCATCACCAACTCCCAGAACTTACTCAAACTCATGTCCATTGAGATGGTGATGCCATCCAACCATTTAGTCCTCTGTGGTTCCCTTCTCCTCCTGCCTTCAATCTTTCCCATCATCAGGGTCTTTTCAAATGAGTCAGTTCTTTGCATCAGGTGGCGAAGTATTGGAGTTTCAGCTTTAGCATCAGTCCTTCCAATGAATATCCAGGACTGAGTTCCTTTAGGATGGACTGGTTGGATCTCCTTGCAGTCCAGTGGACTCTCAAGAGTCTTCTCCAACACCACAGTTCAAAAGCATCAATTTTTGGTGCTCAGCTTTCTTTATGGTCCAACTCTCCCATCCATACATGACTACTGGAAAAATATTAGCTCTAGATGGACGTTTGTTGGCATAGTAATGTCTCTGCTTTTTAATATGCTATCTAGGTTGGTCATAGCTTTTCTTCCAAGGAGCAAGCCTCTTCTAATTCCATGGCTGCAGTCACCATCTACAGTGATTTTACAGCCCAAGAAAATAAAGTCTGTCATTGTTTCCATTGTTTCCCCATCTATTTGCCATGAAGTGATTGGACCAGATGTCATGATCTTAGTTTTCTGATTGTTGAGTTTCAAGCCAGATTTTTCATTCTTCTGTTTCACTTTCATCAAGAGGCTCTTTAGTTCTTCTTTGTTTTCTGCTATAAGGGTGGTATCATCTGAATATCTGTGGTGATTGATATTTCTCCCAGAAATCTTGATTCCAGCTTGTGTATCATCCAGCCCAAAATTTTGCATGATATACTCTGCATATAAGTTATTTAATCACACCAAATTACATCTGACCTTTATCATTTATCCAAAGCAATGAAGTAAAATGCTCTTGTCACTCTTTCTCTTTTATTTTCAGTTTTGTTCATGCAACTTAATATATTTATTATACTGTATTTTCATGTCTGACAGAATGCACATTCTTCTGTTTATTGAGATTATCATTTAAAATATAGCTTCTCCTCATTTTCTTGGTTTCTTGGGAGAGTATTTTTTTTCTTACTTTTATGCAGTATACTGTACAGTGTTCTTTGCTAAAAGATTTTTAAAAGCTTTTTTTCTTCATGTATATTTCCAGAGTGTAGACTCAAACATAAATTCACAGTCTGATATTTGGTTTTATAACTTGTTAATTCATTATTCTAGTCAGATTTCTAAAATGTAGTTAAAAGCATGACCCATAAAATAAATATGAAAAATTGAACTTCATAAAAATTAAAGGCTTTCTTTCTAATTACACCATTAAGAAAATGAAAAGGAATAGGGAAATTATAATTCAGATATGATAAAATTACTTGTATCTTATATGATTTTTGCTATTTGGTCACTAAGTTTTGCCTAACTCTTTTGGCAACCCCATGGACTGTAGCCTACCAGGCTCCTCTCTCCATGGGATTTTCTAGGCAAGAACACTGTCAGTTCAGTTCAGTCGCTCAGTTGTGTCCAACTCTTTGTGACCCCATGAATCACAGCACACCAGGACCCCTTGTCCATCATCAATTCTCGGAGTCCACCCAAACCCATCTACATTGAGTCGGTAGGTAATGCCATCCAACCATCTCATCTTCTGTCATCCCCTTCTCCTCCTGCCCTCAATATTTCCCAGCATCAGAGTCTTCTCAAATGAGTCAGCTCTTTGCATCAGATGGCCAAAGTATTGGAGTTTCAGTTTCAACATCAGTCCCATCGAGGAACACCCAGAACTGATCTCCTTTAGGATGGACTGGTTGGATCTCCTTGCAGTCCAAGGGGCTCTCAAGAGTCTTCTCCAACACCACACTTCAAAAGCATCAATTCTTCGGCGCTCAGCCTTCTTCACAGTCCAACTCTCACATCCATATATGAACATTGGAAAAGCCATAGCCTTGACTAGACGGACCTTGGTTGACAAAGTAATGTCTCTGCTTTTGAATATGCTATCTAGGTTGGTCATAACTTTCCTTCCAAGGAGTAAGTGTCTTTTAATTTCATGGCTGCAATCACCATCTGCAGTGATTTTGGAGCCCAGAAAAATAAAGTCAGCCACTGTTTCCACTGTTTCCCCATCTATTTCCTATGAAGTGATGGGACCAGATGCCATAATCTTAGTTTTCTGAATGTTGAGCTTTAAGCCAACTTTTCACTCTCCTCTTTCACTTTCATCATGAGGCTCTTTAGTTCTTCACTTTCTGCCATAAGAGTGGTGTCAACCTGCATATCTGAGGTTATTGATATTTCTCCCGGCAATCTTGATTACAGTTCCTTTTCTTCTTTGGAACCAGTCTGTTGTTCCATGTTCAGTTCTAACTGTTGCTTCCTGACCTGCATACAGGTTTCTCAAGAGGCAAGTCAGATGGTCTGGTGGTCCCATCTATTTCAGAATTTTCCACAGTTTATTGTGATCCACACAGTCAAAGGCTTTGGCATAGTCAATAAAGCAGAAATAGGTGTTTTTCCCGAACTCTCTTCCTTTTTTGATGATCCAGCAGATGAGACAGGAATCAAGACCAGCCCCAAAAAATATACATGAAAAAAGCAAAATGGCTGTCTGAGGAGGCCTTACAAATAGCTGTGAAAAGAAGGGAAGTGAAAAGAAAAGAGAAGAGGAAAGATATCCCTTCTTGTGTCTTATATATACAATTATAATTTTGACCCATTAAAATTAATAAAATCTAAGAATTTATATTTCATCAAGGAAAATAAATGCTTTCCAGTAAGCACTATGAGTTATGCTCAGTTTTATTCATTCTTAGGGAAGTGTAAGTTAAATCACAATAAGATAGCATTTCACTCCTCTAGGATAATGTATATTCAGACAATAGTAAGTGTGGTAGGAACATGGAGAAATGGGAACCCTCATACCTTGCTAGTGGAACTGTCAAATTGTGGACACAATTTGAAAAACTGGTAATTCTCAAAATATTGATCATAAATTTATGTACAAGAAATGAAAACACAGGACCACAAAAAGATATGTATCAGAATGTTTATTGTAGTATTATTTAATAGCCAGAAACTGGAAGCAGCCTAAATGTTCATCAACAGAATAATAGATAAACACAAGGTGATATATCTGTACAACGAAATATTAATCAGCAACATAATGAAGGGCTTCCCTGGTGGCTCAGAGGTTAAAGCATCTGCCTCCAATGTGGGAGACCTGGGTTCAATCCCTGGGTCGGGAAGATCCCCTGGAGAAGGAAATGGCAACCCACTCCAGTATTCTTGCCTGGAAAATCCCATGGATGGATCACAAAGAGTCGGACACGACTGAGCGACTTCACCTTCACCTCAACATAATGAAAGGAACTACAGATATGCCAATCTACAATACGGATGACACTCATATTATGCTAGGTGAACATATTCAGACACAAAAGACTACATTTTTATGATTCTACATCTATGAGATGTCCAGATAAAGGCAAATCTAGACAGAAAGGAGACTAGTGATCACCTGCAGCAAAGGGGAGATCTTTTGAGGAAAATAGAAATATTGAAACTGGATTAGGTGACTTGAACTTTTATGTACATACAAAAAGCTATTGATGTAAAAATTTGAACTGAGTGAATTTAACATGTGTAAGGTGCACTTAAATGAAAATGGTTAAAAGTCAAATTTCATGCAAACGCCAAAGTGTTATCATTGAAATCAGCACAAAAACACAGTATTTTTGTGTGATATGAGTTTGTGATTGTTGCATAATTGTGACTGTGTGTGACTTAAATGAATCATGACTGTCTCTATACTTTTTAGAGATTAATACCTAAATATGACTTTGCTCTCCAAAAATTCTGTACCTATTAAAACTTTTATTTTCTCTTTATGTTTACTACTACACACTTGAGGTGCATTTCAAGGAATACATTTTGGTTGCCTGCCAAGTTAGATTCAGAAGTGGGGGGGAGAAATCGAAAATTGTGAGATAGGCCAGAGTCAGTTTACTGAGGATTGTGTTACCATGGAAAGGAATTTAAATGAATATATTGTCTATAAAGAATCTTAACAGCTAGAGTTAAGCTTTTTCAATGAACATCAGTTATATGTATCCTTTTTTCCCCTATACTGTATCTATAAGTTAATAATATAAAAGGACATAGAAAAGAAATTACAATATTTTTGTAATTGGTAAATTCTTGGAAGTTACCAAGAAAGATCTGCTTATACTATGTTATCTGGCAAATACTACATAAAATACATTTGTATTTCTGTATGACATTGGATACACTTTCTTATAACACCCATTAATGCATTTAGACTAATGCACCTTCTCAATAGATGTATTGTTATATATTTGGTGATTTAGATTTTGGCCTAGAAAAACCAGATAAAGGTCTAATGAAATATACTAGAAAATGAAATCTATGTATACTAAATTGAGATATTAATATATGGAGAAAATTGTCCATTCAGTCCAGTATGCTATCTAGGTTGGTCATAACTGTCCTTCCAAGGAGTAAATGTCTTTTAATTTCATGGCTGCAATCACCATCTGTAGTGATTTTGGAGCCCCCCCAAATAAAGTCTGACACTTTTTACTGTTTCCCCATCTATTTCCCATGAAGTGATGGGACCAGAGGCCATTATGGGTAGGATTATTTATAGCCCTCTTTTATTTTCTGTACTTTATTTAAAAGAGTGTGGTTCTTGGATGTTTTATCTTCTAGGTATCATCTTTACAACTTGATATGTTACATATAAATGGTAGTTATCTATAAACCCCATAAATACAAGGATCACATTTTTTTAAAATTATCAAATCCATAAATATTTCAGACTTGGTGGAGTTGCTTGTTGAGAGGCTTTTGCTACCAGTAAATTCTCTGACAGTGTAAAAGATACTCCTTGGTTCATTTGGCCACTAGGAAATGTTATCCTTTGTTTAGGAGGCTGAAAAAGACATGGCCCTCTTGTACATAGTGATCTTATGCACAGATATTAGTATGTTCTCTTGGAGTAAAAAAGATTTGGAATGACAGACTAATTACAGCTCAAGCAGGCAGATCTCTTGGCTTCTATCTCATCTTAGCAAGGATTCAAACCAACAGATTGGTTACAGCTCAAGCAGATAGAACTTGTACCTGCCACCAATCAGGAATGGAAATGTATAGTAGGTGCATGATCAAGGTCAGTCAGGAAAGGGGGCATGTCTGGGTACATGCAAAATAAGGCTTTTACATATACATCTAGGCATGGACTGAGAATTTTGATTGACAGTTGCAAATTATATAACAACAGACTCTATTGCACATCTTTCCCATAATTCAATCTGTTATAATCATCTGTATGTATATATAGAATATTTATGAATGCTTAATGGGACTCCTGGGTGCCTAAGATTACTTGAGGACACAGCTGTGCATCCAGGGTGCATGTGCTTTAATTAGAGAAGCCCCTGTGGTTACTTTGCACCCACTGCATGTCTAGGGCACATGCTCAGAAGTTGGAAAAGTCTTTGTGGTTATTTTTCTAGCATATCTGTGAGCTCTCTGGACATGTCTAAGTGGGCATTAGAGATTCAGGTTGCATCCTTTTCAGCTAGACCACTCCTTGTGCTTGGGCGTAACTTCCTACCTAATAGAACCATGGACAATTTGAAGTGCTTTCTTAATTTTCAAACATAAAAAACTTCTAGTTACTTTTGTTGTATTGATTAATAGCTAAATTTTGTTATGATCAGAGAGCAGATCCTTTGATTTTAGTAATTTGAAATTTGTTGACTTGTTTCACGACTCAGAATCTGATCAAATCTTGTGAATGATCCATGTACTTAAACAACGTGAAAGTGAAAGTGAAAGTCACTCAGTTCAGTTCAGTTCAGTCGCTCAGTCGTGTCCGACTCTTTGCGACCCCATGAATCGCAGCACGCCAGGCCTCCCTGTTCATCACCATCTCTCGGAGTTCACTCAGACTCACATCCATCGAGTCAGTGATGCCATCCAGCCATCTCATCCTCGGTCGTCCCCTTCTCCTCCTGCCCCCAATCCCTCCCAGCATCAGAGTCTTTTCCAATGAGTCAACTCTTCGCATGAGGTGGCCAAAGTACTGGATTTTTTTTTTTCCTGCAGTGCAAGGCCCTATATAAAGTCAGTGCATTTATTACAAATCTTACTTTTCTAACATCCTTAATAATTTGTGTCTATTTTTCAATTGATTAATGAAAGAGGTGCATCAAATTTTTCCATAATAATTGTGAATTTGCCTATATCTTCTTTAAATTTATTAACTTTTCTTTATATAACTTAGTTTATATTTTTAGGTCATTGTGGCTGAAAGTGTTGTATTTTCTCATGATTAATGCCTTTCGTCATCTTTGGAAGAGTGATTTTCCTTTAAGTCTGTTTGCCTGTTATGAATACAGCTACCCCTGGTTTATTTGGGGAAGCATTACTATCAGTATATCTACTTTTATCCTTGACTTGCATGTCTTAGAAAATGCTTAGAGTTAAATTTTGTCTACTGTACAAACATGTAATAGCATTAATTGACAAATCCATTATTTTAGAGCTTGCAATTTTAATCACAATGAAGTTAGGAGACCTGCCAAAAAATTCCTGAGCTATGGAAGTATTAATTATGCCAAAGTGTGTTTAAATTGTCCTTTGTAACAAAATATAATACATTATTCACCAAAGCTATTTTTAAGGCCTACCTTCAGAATTTAATTAATCAGTTTTACAGTCTTATTCCCTCTTAGCTATGACATTTTATTGCATTTTTATTTGCATTGTATGAAGTATTGATGGATAAGAATCATGATTTTTTATTTAATTAATTAAAGGAAAAATTGCAGTAAAAAACTGGTACATATAGAAATACTTTTGAAATCAAGTTTCGCTTTTTAATACTTTCTGCTGCTAAGTCACTTTAGTCGTGTCCGACTCTGTGCGACCCCATAGACGGTAGCCCACCAGGCTCCCCCGTCCCTGGGATTCTCCAGGCAAGAACACTGGAGTGGGTTGCCATTTCCTTCTCCAATGCATGAAAGTGAGAAGTGAAAGTGAAGTCGCTCAGTCGTGTCCGACTCATCGACCCCATGGACTGCAGCCCACCAGGCTCCTCCGTCCATGGGATTTCCAGGCAAGAGTACTGGAGTGGGGTGCCATTGCCTTCTCCGACCACCATATATCTTTTTCAAAATTATTCTTGCTTTCATTTTGTATCCTAAACACTAATATCCTTTCATTGACTACATATTGTGCTAATTCTTGAAATTGCTGCTGCTGCTGCTGCTGCTGCTGATTCACTTCAGTCGTGTCCGACTCTGTGCGACCCCAGAGACGGCAGC
The DNA here is from genome assembly GCA_006410635.1 of Cephalophus harveyi. NCBI lineage: Eukaryota > Metazoa > Chordata > Mammalia > Artiodactyla > Bovidae > Cephalophus > Cephalophus harveyi. Next base: position 797,780 of record SJYT01024440.1, read on the forward strand.
CCACCAGGCTCCCCCGTCCCTGGGATTCTCCAGGCAAGAACACTGGAGTGGGACCCATAGACGGTAGCCCACCAGGCTCCCCCGTCCCTGGGATTCTCCAGGCAAGAACACTGGAGTGGGTTGCCATTTCCTTCTCCAATGCATGAAAGTGAGAAGTGAAAGTGAAGTCGCTCAGTCGTGTCCGACTCATCGACCCCATGGACTGCAGCCCACCAGGCTCCTCCGTCCATGGGATTTCCAGGCAAGAGTACTGGAGTGGGGTGCCATTGCCTTCTCCGACCACCATATATCTTTTTCAAAATTATTCTTGCTTTCATTTTGTATCCTAAACACTAATATCCTTTCATTGACTACATATTGTGCTAATTCTTGAAATTGCTGCTGCTGCTGCTGCTGCTGCTGATTCACTTCAGTCGTGTCCGACTCTGTGCGACCCCAGAGACGGCAGCCCACCAGGCTCCCCCGTCCCTGGGATTCTCCAGGCAAGAACACTGGAGTGGGTTGCCATTTCCTTCTCCAATGCACGAAAGTGAAGAGTGAAAGTAAAGTTGCCCAGTCGTGTCCGACTCTTAGCGAGCCCATGGACTGCAGCCTACCAGGCTCCTCCGTCCATGGGATTTTCCAGGCAAGAGTACTGGAGTGGGGTGCCATTGCCTTCTCCATTGCTAGGCCTTTCTTTTTATGTTTGGTTCATACTCGCATCCAATTTACAGGAAATTTTTGCTAAACTCCATTTGAATATGTTTTATTACAATACAGATACAAATAAATGTATCCAACAGGGTTTCCCTCAGTTCCTAAGTGTCAGAGTAATTTTCTTTCACAGGTGACTATATCCAGCATTTGAACATTGAAGATACACACAGGCCTGGCATCTCGGGTCATTTTAGTCACAGAGCTCTTTATACAGTCAGGAAAACTGTCATGGAACCTACATCACCCCTTGGCTTTGCTGTTTCCATAAACTTTGATGCCTGAAGCACTTCTTAGTAAATATCTCACACTAAATACTTTCCAAAGAATCTAATCTGTGACAGCAAACAAACTTGTAACTGTGCTTGTGCAAAATAGAATAAGCTCAAATTGAAGTTTCATAGAAGAATTCGAAGTGGGAGACTTTACCACCCACACAATCAGATCTGTTTCCACAGGAGGTTGTAAAAGTTGAGAGATAAAGGGAAAAACTCAACAGAAAAAGCCAAAGGTTATAAACTGGACATGCACAGAAAAACAAAAGGGACTTTAAAATGTGACAAGATGCTTAATTCCTCCTATAATGAAAGAAATGATACCGAAGACTGAGCATGCACACATAAAATGAACTGGTGAGAGTCTTTGCCTCAGAAGATGGGAAAAAAACTGCTTAGTGAGAAAAGTATAGGAGTCACACTTTTTACCACACGTGCATGTGTGCCAAGTTGCTTCAGCTGTGTCTGAATCTTTGTGACCCTATGGACTGTAGCCCGCCAGGCTGCTCTGCCACGGGATTCTCCAGGCAAAATACTAGAGTGGGTTGCCATGCCCTCTTCCAGGGGATTGACCCAGCCCAGGGTCTCTTATGTCTCCTATTGGACAACTCTTTAATGTCACTGGAAATGGATATTTGATTTCTTTTTAAATTCAATATGAAATTTCTGAGTGGTCAGATTTTCTGGAGTTCTTTGAACAGTTCTAGGCATCCTGGCAGCCAATAATAGTTGTCTCTCCTAAGAGCTAAGGCATTGTTTCTCATTTTCTTTATTCTTTTCATCACTTTCTCCCTTCTGAACAGCAGTTCAGTAATAAACGTGGACATTTATTTTATTGAAAAAAATGACATTTGTCTCTACTGCAGATAAAGACTTTAGTCATGATTTCCTAAATTTTTTCTTCAACCACAAGCCTCTATCTACATGAGATTAATGAACAGGAATATTTGAGGAGGTGATATGATGTGGTATCTGAGTTTGCCATTCAGGAATCCTCTGATTATCCATTACCTGGTTTTGGTTAAATTCATAAACTACATAATTCTGTTAATATGAACTAAAATATATTAGGAAAGCCAATATTTCTGCTTCTTTATTTTTTAGAGTATCACAAGTATAGCACTTGAACCTGACAATAAGGATTCTGTCCTCTGATCTAGGATTAGTCATACTGGTATGATACTACTTAATGCTTTCAAAACCTAAGTAAATCAGCTTTTCTGTGAAAATTAGAAAAAGGACTCTCTGCCAAAGACATATTGGATAAAAAATTCCTCTCTAAACTGAACAATTAGGTGAAAAGTTTCCCCATCTGGTGAGGAGCTCAGGGTACACTAAATACTTTGGTGCGTGTGCAGAGGTGGAGGTCAGCCCCTTGGCCAGAGTACAAGGCACCCAACTCTGAGCAACGGGGCTGCCTTGGCCAGCCCAGGGATGGAGACAAAGTTCAGGTGCAACTCAGAACTATTATTCCACTTAATATAAGCTAACATCAGTTATGCCAAAGAAAACTGACACTTTGCCTGCCTTCACTTGGAGTGAGCAGAGCAACAGAACCTGTCAGAGGAAAAGAAAAAAGAATTTTGGTTTCTCCAATAAATCAGTATATTTAAATAAATATAAATAAATAACTTTCTCCTCAAAACAGAGTAGTAACCCTCACTCCACTTAGTCCCTGTCTGCTAAATAAAGCATCTTGAGCTTTATCTGAAACTTCCCTCAAGAAGCACCATTTTTCCTCAATTCCAGAGGGCTGATCTCTGAAAATCTCTGACAATGAAAATAGCAGCTTCTGTCAACAACTGATTCCCATCAATAATCTTGTTATTGTTGTGGATTATTTTTTCCTTTCAACACCTGAGATATTTTTATTTGGTGAACCAGTACCTGTCTTGTAGACTTCTTTGAAAGCAAACATTTTTCTTTTATATGTGAGTCTTGATAATTTTCACTTAAAAAATGGTGGGACAGCAAGAGTTATGAAATAGGTATGAAGCTTGATTTGTTATGTAATTATAATTACAGGTGGTGCTAGTGGTAAAGAACACACTCGCCAGTTCCTGAGACATAAGAGATACAGGTTTTATCCCTGGGTCAGGAAGATATCCTGAAGGAGGGCAGGACAACCCACACAAGTATGGACTCCCATGGACAGAGGAGCCTGGCGGGCTACAGTCCATGGGGTCCAAAGAGTCAGACAAGACTGAAGAGATTTAGCATGCATATTATAACTACAAGGGCAATTGCATGCTACCATGCCAGCACATTTTGTCAGCTATCTTCAAAAATACAGAGTACAACTACTTTTCACTAAATCCACAGCTGAATCCCTGCTTCTTCTGTCAACATCTCCTGTATGGATTATTACAAATTTTACCATTTAGATGTTTGTAATAATTCACACAGGAGATGTTGACAGAAGAAGCAGGGCTCGACAAAGGACAGAAATGGTATGGACCTAACAGAAGCAGAAGATATTAAGAAGAGGTGGCAAGAATACACAGAAAAACTGTACAAAAAAGATCTTCACAACCAAGATAATCACGATGGTGTGATCACTCACCTAGAGCCAGACAACCTGGAATGTGAAGTCAAGTGGACCTTAGAAAGCATCACTACAAACAAAGCTAGGGGAGGTGATGGAATTCCAGTTGAGCTATTTCAAATCCTGGAAGACGACACTGTGAAAGTGCTGCACTTAATATGCCAGCAAATTTAGAAAACTCAGCAGTGGCCATAGGACTGGAAAAGGTCAGTTTTCATTCCAATCCCAAAGAAAGGGAATGCCAAAGAATGCTCAAACTACTGCACAATTGCACTCATCTCACAGGCTAGTAAAGTAATGCTCAAAATTCTCCAAGCCAGGCTTCAGCAATATGTGAACCGTGAACTTCCAGATGTTCAAGCTGGTTTTAGAAAAGGCAAAGGAACCAGAGATCAAATTGCCAACATCCACTGGATCATGGAAAAAGCAAGAGAGTTCCAGAAAAACATCTATTTCTGCTTTATTGACTATGCCAAAGCCTTTGACTGTGTGGATCACGATCAAGTGTGGAAAATTCTGAAAGAGATGGGAATACCAGGCCACCTGACCTGCCTCTTGAGAAACCTAAATGCAGGTCAGGAAGCAACAGGTAGAACTGGACATGGAACAACAGACTGCTTCCAAATAGGAAAAGGAGTACGTCAAGGCTGTATATTGTCACCCTGCTTATTTAACTTATATGCAGAGTACATCATGAGAAACGCTGGGCTGGAAGAAGCACAAGCTGGAATCAAGATGGCCAGGAGAAATATCAATAACCTCAGATATGCCACCCTTATGGCAGAAAGTGAAGAGGAACTAAAAAGCCTTTTGATGAAAGTGGAAGAGGAGAGTGAAAAAGTTGGCTTAAAGCTCAACATTCAGAAAACGAAGATCATGGCATCCGGTCCCATCACTTCATGGGAAATAGATGGGGAAACAGTGACAGACTTTATTTTTTTGAGCTCCATAATCACTGCATATGGTGACTGCAGCCATGAAATTAAAAGACATTTACTCTTTGAAAGGAAACTTATGACCAACCTAGATAGCATATTCAAAAGCAAAAACATTACTTTGCCAATAAAGGTCTGTCTAGTCAAGGCTATGGTTTTTCCAGTGGTCGTGTATGGCTATAAGAGTTGGACTGTGAAGAAAGCTGAGTGCCGAAGAATTGATGCTTTTGAACTGTGGTGCTGGAGAAGACTCTTGAGAGTCCCTTGGACTGCAAGGAGATCCAACCAGTCCATTATAAAGGAGATCAGTCCTGGGTGTTCTTTGGAAGGAATGATGCTAAAGCTGAAACTCCAGTACTTTGGCGACCTGACGTGAAGAGTTGACTCATTGAAAAAGCCTCTGATGCTGGGAGAGATTGGGGGCAGGAGGAGAAGGGGATGACAGAGGATGAGATGGCTGGATGGCATCACCGACTCAAAGGACATGAGTTTGGGTGAACTCCGGGAGTTTGTGATGGACAGGGAGGCCTGGCGTGCTGCAATTCATGGGGTCTTAAAGAGTCAGACACAACTGAGCGACTGAACTGAACTGAACTGATATATATATATATAATTTTCTTTATCCTTTCATCTGTTAATAGCCACTTAGATTGCTTCCATATCTTGGAATTCTAAATAATGCTGCTATGAATATTTGGACATATTATCTTTTTGAATTTGTATTTTTGTTTTTGTATTTTTGGATGCCCAGGAGTGACATTTTTGGGTCATATGATAGTTCTGTTTTTAGCTTTTTGAGAAACCTTCAGAAACCTGCCACTATTTACATTCCTATGGAAAGTGTACCAGGTTTTCCTTTTCTCCACACCAGCAATATTTGCTATTTGTGTTCTTTTTGATGATAGCCATCATCAAAAAGTGATATCTCATTGTGATTTCAATTTGCATTTCTCTGATACTAATAATGTTGAGCATCTTTTCATGTGTTTATTGATCATCTGTATGTCTTCTTTGGAAAAACGTCTATTCAAGTCCTCTCCTCATTTTTTAATTGGGGCTTTTTTTTTTAATGGAATTATATGAGCTATTTATACATTTTGGATATAAACCTTTTATCAGTCATATCATTTGGAAATATTTTCTCCCATTCAATTGATGTTTTCATTTTGTTGGTTTTCTTTGCTGTGCAAAAACCTTCAAGTTTAATTAGGTCCATCTGTTTATTTTTGCTTTTGCTTTCTAGCTAAATTGTTCTTGCTGTTTCTTGAAATCAAATTGCTAACCATGTTCACGTCTTGAGAATATGCCTACTTTCTGGAGGCTTTCTTCTCACAGAGCTTCTGGGACCTCCTCAGGTCTTTACCCCAATGTCACTATCTTAGTAAGCACTTCCTGTGTTCCCCCTCTAGTACTTCCTACCATCCTTCCTACATTTTTCTGTCTAGCAATAATCAGTCTATACAGATCTTGCATTTAGTTGTTCAGTTGTGTCTGACTCTGCGATCCCATGAACTGTAGTCCACCAGGCTCCTCTGTCTGTGGGATTTCCCAGGCAAGAATACTGGAGTGGGTTGCCAGTTCCTCCTCCAGAGGATATTCCCGACCCAGGGATTGAACCCACTTCGCCTGTGTCTCCTGCATTGGCAGGCGGATTCTTTACGTTACCTATTTTAAGTTATTGTTTATATTTACAACAAAACAATACATGACCCCATAAAATATTTTTGTTTGTTTTGGGTATTCAGTCTTCTGAAATGTATATTTGTTTAGGAAAGATATTTATTTCATTCATTGAACATGTACTTTCCTGCATTAAGAGCTACAGCTACTTAATGTTTATGTGTGTCAATATTATCATTTTTAATACAAAGATAACAATTCTTTTAACCTATTGAATGTTTGTGAAGGTTAAAAGGAATAAAATCCTATAAAAATTGTCACTATCAGGAACATAGTAAGGACTCCATAAATATGACTTTATAAGCACGATAATAATGATGAATGATTGTTTGTTACCTGATTCAGGGAATACTTAGCTGGATTTGGTCTCTTGAAATACAAAAAACAAAATAAAAACCTCATTGCCTATCCCTTAAAAAGAGCTTGAACAACTAGAAGCTGATGAGCTAAAGACTCACAATCAAGAGTTTGTTAGTATTGGCTGGTTATCCTACATTCACCAGGGAAGTCCATTTCAAATGTATAATCTGTCTCCTTCTCGACCTTGCTGCTTCATTTTATCATAATTCTCCGTCCTATATACACTGTCAAATCAAACAAATCATCTTTTGAAACAAAAGAGTCTCCTCTCCCATGTTTCATTATTCAAGCTGTGCAGTCTAAAATATAGAGGCAAACTTTTGATTTTCTCAAGGTTTTAATTCTCAGAGGCAATTACAGATGCTGGCCCCTGTTACCAAATTACCTCACTAAATATAACTTCTTTTTATAAGTTTTCAATTTCAGGTGAATAAAAAACCACTTTCCCTTCCACATTATTGGGCTCTTACTTATATATCCACACTCATTCTTACTGTTATCTTCAGTTGTATGTGTTTATTCTTTGCTTCACTGCTTAAAACTTCATTCTCTAAATAATTGGATATGATTGTTTTAGCAATTTAGTGATACTATTACTACTTTATCAAATAGGTTTATAATACACATGTCAAAATTACTACTACCATGCAATCAGCTTTACCTAAAGAGCTTACTAATTTTGAGGTACATTATCAAACAGACTGTCTTAAATATATTTCATATGAATTTTTATTGAACTTTGCAAATGAACTTTTCAACATTTGATTTTAAAAAACTGATCTTAGAAGCTGGAATATGGATGGGGTCTATTTTTTCAGTAATTTTAGTCAACACAGTTTTAGTATGCAAGGAAACAACAAAGAAGTTACCTTGTTAACTCAGGAAAATGAAGATTTTCAAAGTTATAACCAAAGATTTTTTTGTTTTTTAAGAAAATATTCTAGTGAAATAAACATTGCTAATATTTGTAGTGTTAAAATTTAGTTGTACTTGAACCTTAACACAAAGAAATGTATTTGTACTTAAGCCAGTTTTTTAAATGCTTGCTATTTGAAACTAGATGGTGAATTCAGTGACTGAGTGCACTTGTATGCTTTCACTTATACTACAGTTACTTTTGTAGGAAAAGATTTTAAGGAGAAACGGAAAGCCCAAATTATCAAAGGAATAACTCTTTGATAAATTGCTCCCTTTTAACAAAAGCAGCGTAATCTAAATACTCAAACCCCCCCCCCCCAAAATTAAAACATAGACAATAAGTCACATTTTTTGAAAACAGGATAATATTTAGTCTATGAATGTGCACAAAATGACTATTTTCTTGTTGACCATTTTCATGAGAAATGCAATATCACATTTCTTTCTGAGTTTTTTAAGTGGTTATCCAAACAACAGTGTTGACATTTTCAAATTTTAGCTTGTGAGGTTTCGTTGTAATGATAGTGATAGCTGCTATGTTTTACTACTTATAGACGGAAGCTACAGGATAAAGCTACACAAGCCTGGTTATTACAAAACGTGGTTGCTGATACAGTTTGATTGGTGACATCATATAAGGTATGTGTTAGGTTTTCTTTTGCAAAAAATTAATATGAAGCCAATTTTTATTTTTTTTCTTTTTCCTATATTAATATCATGCTTGGAGGATTGATCCACACTGTTATCTGTAGTCTGGTTCTTTTATTTTTATTATTTTATAGGATTTGATTGTATATATTTACCACAATTTATTTTTCCTTTCTACTACTGAAGGGCACTTGGGTCTTTTTATTTTTCAACATTATGGAAAATAAGATTGTAAATATTCTTTTTCATGTACCTTGGTATAAAAATATTCCTGAGTTTCTCTAGTGCTTATACATAGAATAGGAAATACTGATTCTAGATATAGATAGTTTCAACTTTAATACATAGAGCCATATTTTTCAATGAGGTTTTCTATATAAAAATGAAATAAATCTTCCTCATATTACTTTGCTGGCAAACTCAGCCCAAATTCTCAGCCCAATTAAAATACAATGGTCTTTTAAGTCACATGTTTCTGTTTAATTTTTTCTTCTTTTCAGTTTGGGCATATTTCCATGTTTGGATTTTTTTTAAATAATATTACAGTTTTACTGTATTTTAAAAACTACCTTAGATTCTTTGTGATTAAGGATTCTAAACACAGGGAAAAGAATAAAATTATAAATGAGTAAATAAGCAAGTAAAAAGAAAGGTTCACTATTTATAACTAATATTAGGAAGGGAAAATATTAATATAAGGATAAATAGAAAATTACCTTTTCTAGTTACTGCTACACAACTTTTCTTTCCCTATAAAATTCTCACTTAACATCATGGGTAAGATCTGACTCAGAGTTAGACATTTTCTTCAGGTCATTTTGGAAATCTTGATACTTCTGTAGGACTAAATAAAAGTGAGCTACTTAGAGGTCTGTGTGGAGTCCTACACATTTAATATTTTTTAAGATGGAAAGAGAAGCAGAGGATGCATTCTGGAAATTTCCTGATGACCTATAATTTTGGGACTTTATCTGTTCAGATTGTTAAATTCTATTTAAAATTGTCATAGTCTTCAAGACAGACCAAATAAAGAAATAAATCCCTGAACCCTATCTCCTGATATTAATGCTTTTGTGTAATCTCTACCCTTGAGTGTGGGCAACACCTATGGCTTGCTTACATAGAAAAGATGGAGGAAAGACAAAGGGATTTAGATAGTTACATAGATGTGATAGCACCTGTTTCTCTTTCTATTGCTGGCTTTAAAGAAGCAGGCTTCTTTCCATTGCTGTATGGCAGAAACCAACACAACATTGTAAAAATTAAAAATAATAATAATAATAAAAAGAAGCAAGTTTCCATGAATCCTACAGTTGCAAGGAAGGGAATATTTCTCACTTACCTTGCTCATATTACTTCTAAATAGCAGGGTTATTATAATACATAACTTAATTATTACTCAAAGATAAGACAGACCCATATACTTCTCATTCTAGGGCCAGAGATCAAAAGAGTCAATTTAATTAGACTTTATCAGGAAAATAGCACTCATCAATTATATTATCTATTTTATGTTAGAAGCTACCATTGTGTTGGATGTGAAAGGAAGGCAGATTAAGAGTTCAGTGAGCATATATCTATAATCATCCATAGGATGGTTGAAACAGTAGTTGCACATTCAATTCCATAGTTCTGGAAGAGAATGGGATGTAATTCAGTATCAAATATGTCCTCACTGGCATGGGCGTAACATATCAGGAAGATTTGTTGTTTTTCAGTCACTCAGTTGTGTCTGACTCTTTGCGACCCCATGGACTGCAGCATGCCAGGCATCCCCGTTCTTCACTATCTCCCAGAATTTGCTCATACTGATGTCCATTGAGTTGGTGATGCCATCCAACCATCTCATCCTCTGTCACCCCCTTCTCCTCCTGCCCTCAATCTTTCCTGGCATCGGGGTCTTTTACACTGAGTCGACTCTTCACATTAGGTGCTAAAGTATTGGAGCTTCAGCTTCATCATCAGTCCTTCCAATGAATATTCAGGGTTGATTTCCCTTAGGATTGACTGGTTTGATTTCCTTGTAGTCCAAGGGACTCTCAAAAGTCTTCTCCAGCACTACAGCTTGAAAGGATCAATTCTTCAGCATTCAGCCTTTATTATGGTCCAGCTCTCATATCTGTACTTGATTACTGGAAAATGATTATCTGGAAGATGAATATGGGGGAAAAAAATGGTTCTACAGTTTGGCAAATAAGGGGCCACCTGTTTCCTGAGAACAATGAATAGCAATCAAGTCACAGAATGAAGCAATCTGTTCACATCATTCAGTTTGTTTACATGGAGGCCTAGTACAAACTAGAGTCACCAAATTCTTTGCATTATAATTAGTTTCCTCTTCTAGATTGAACTATAATTATTCTCTGACCTGACTCTCTCATTTATAGGTAAATACAAAAATAATTTTCCTAATATCTTTAAAATTATCTGTTTATTCTATTTTACATATTCTCTTAAAACTTGCATACTGATTTTGAAATCATTTATATACATGAATGCAAACATCTAAAATAATTATTTATTCCATTTCAAAGAATATAATTTATAAGGTCTGTATAGTCAAAGCTATGGTTTTTCCAGTAGTCACTCACAGAATAAATAAGAGCTGGACCATAAAAAAGGCTGAGTGCTGAAGAATTGATGTTTCCAAGTTGTGGTGCTGGAAAAGACTCTTGAGAGTCCCTTGGACAGTAAAATCATCAAACCAGTCAATACGAAAGGATACCAAGCATGAATATTCATTGGAAGGATTGTTGCTGAAGCTCCAATACTTTGGCCATCTAATGCAAAGAGCTCATTTGGAATGACCCTGATGCTGGGAAGGATCGAAAGCCAAAAGAGAAGGGAGCAGCAGAGGATGAGATGTTTAGATAGCATCACTGACACAATGGGCATGAATATGAGCACACTCTGGGAGATAGTGGAGGACAGAGGATCCTGCAAGCTGCAGCCCATGGGGTCTCAAAGAGTCAGACAATCTGACTTAGTGACTGAATAACAACAAAGACATGCAAATATCTAAAATAATTTTTGTATTCTCTTTCTTCCATCTCAAAGAATATCATTTTCACATTTCAAACTTTATGGGAATATGTATATACACATATATGTGTGTGTGTATATATATATTTATATCAGAATTATCAGGTCATTTTATTATTTTGAAACTATGATTTAGTTATTTTTAATGCACTGAATAGGCATGAATTCCAACATTAATTAAAGCAAGTACTTGGAATAGTGATCTGGAAATTTAGATTTTTAAAAAAATTACTTTGAGATGGAGTTTGGTTGACTTGCTTTCTTGTCATCAGGCTTCAGTATTCCCTTTCAGGTTTTGCCAAGTCAGCTGCCATTAAGCACAATAAATACTCAGATAGTTCAGGAATGAGTTTCTTTCGCGAGAGCACACTAAGTTGAGGACTTATTCTGAAAGAAAGTTAAAGTTAAACCTTTGATTAAAATTACAATTATCTTAGTATGGCAAAAAAATGTCTGCCATGTTTATTTAACTTTTCACTGGATATAAATTAGACCAATTTACATGGTGAAACTGGGTGGAGATTGGCATTTGTCAAATGGCATTTGTCTAACCCAACCAGGATACTCAGAGAATACATTGTATCTGTGCCCAAAATCCCAGATATTGCTTACAGCAGTCTATTCAATTCAATTTCCATTGAAATTTCAAATGATCTATATGACCTGGGGGCTGCTAAGTCGCTTCAGTCGTGTCTGACTCTGTGCGACGCCAGAGACGGCAGCCCACCAGGCTCCCCGCGTCACTGGGATTCTCCAGGCAAGAACACTGGAGTGGGTTGCCAGTTCCTTCTCCAATGCATGAAAGTGAAAAGTGAAAGTGAAGTCACTCAGTCGTGCCCGACCCTCAGTGACCCCATGGACTGCAGCCTTCCAGGCTCCTCCATCCATGGGATTTTCCAGGCAAGAGTACTGGAGTGGGGTGCCATTGACCTGGGGGAGACCAAGATATATACCACTAATTCTCTTTCCCCAGATGTGGGAAATTAGCTATATTATAACAAAGTGAAAGTGAAGTCGCTCATTTTTGTCTGACTCTTTGTGACCCATAGGCTGGAGCTACTCCATGTTCAAGGTCAGGAGGGGTGGCGTTGAGGAGATACCCCACGTCCAAGGTAAGGAGCAGCGGCTGTGCTTTGCTGGAGCAGCCGTGAAGAGATACACCTCGTCCAAGGTAAGAGAAACCCAAGTAAGACGGTAAGTGTTGCGAGAGGGCATCAGAGGGCAGACACACTGCAACCATAATCACAGAAAACTAGTCAATCTAATCACACTAGGACCACAGCCTGGTCTAACTCAATGAAACTAAGCCATGCCCTGTGGGGCCACCCAAGACGGGCTGGCATGGTGGAGAGGTCTGACAGAATGTGGTCCACTAGAGAAGGGAATGGCAAGCCACTTCAGTATTCTTGCTTTGAGAACCCCATGAACAGTATGAAAAGGCAAAATGATAGGGTACTGAAAGAGGAACTCCCCAGGTCAGTAGGTGCCCAATATGCTACTGGAGATCAGTGGAGAAATAACTCCAAAAAGAATGAAGGGATGGAGCAAAAGCAAAAGCAATACCCAGCTGTGGATGTGACTGGTGATAGAAGCAAGGTCCGAGGCTATAAAGAGCAATACTGCATAGGAACCTGGAATGTCAGGTCCATGAATCAAGGCAAATTGGAAGTGGTTAAACAGGAGATGGCAATAGTGAACGTTGACATTCTAGGAATCAGTGGACTAAAATGGACTGGAATGGGTGAATTTAACTCAGATGACCATTATATCTACTACTGCAGGCAGGAATCCCTCAGAAGAAATGGAGTAGCCATCATGGTCAACAAAAGAGTCTGAAATGCAGTACTTGGATGCAATCTCAAAAATGACAGAATGATCTCTGTTCGTCTCCTAGGCAAACCATTCAATATCAGAGTAATCCAAGTCTATGCCCCAATCAGTAACACTGAAGAAGCTGAAGTTGAATGCTTCCATGGAGACCTACATGACCTTTTAGAACTAACACCCCAAAAAGATGTCCTTTTCATTATAGGGGACTGGAATGCTAAAGTAGGAAGTCAAGAAACACCGGAAATAATAGGCAAATTTGGCCTTGGAATATTGAATGAAACAGGGCAAAGGCTAATAAGGTTTTACCAAGATAGGGTGCCTGATGAACTATGGACTGAGGCTTGTGACATTATACAGGAGTCAGGGATCAAGACCATCCCCATGGAAAAGAAATGCAAAAAAGCAAAATGGCTGTCTGGGGAGGCCGTACAAATATCTGTGAAAAGAAGAGAGGTGAAAAGCAAAGGAGAAAAGGAAAGATATAAGCATCTGAATGAAGAGTTCCAAAGAATAGTAGGAAGAGATAAGAAAGCCTTCCTTAGTGATCAATGCAAATAGAGGAAAACAACAGAATGGAAAAGAGTAGAGATCTCTTCAGGAAAATTAGTGATACCAAGCTCAGAGGTTAAAGCGTCTGCCTCTGATGCGGGAGACCCGGGCTCGATCGCTGGGTCGGGAAGATCCCCTGGAGAAGGAAATGGCAATCCACTCCAGTATTCTTGCCTGGAGAATCCCATGGACAGAGAAGCCTAGTAGGTTACAGTCCACAGGGTCGCAAAGAGTCGGACACGACTGAGCGACTTCACCTCAAGGGAATATTTCATGCAAAGATGGGCTCAATAAAGGACAGAAATGGTATGGACTTAACAGAAGCAGAGATATTAAGAAGAGGTGGCAGGAATACACAGAACTGTACAAAAAAGATCTTCATGACCCAGATAATCACGATGGTGTGATCACTCACCTAGAGCCAGACATGCTGGAATGTGAAGTCAAGTAGGCCTTAGAAAACATCACTATGAACAAAGCTAGTGGAGGTGATGGAATTCCAGTTGAGCTATTTCAAATCCTGGAAGATGATACTGTGAAAGTGCTGCACTCAATATGCCAGCAAAATTGGAATATTCAGCAGTGGCCACAGGACTGGAAAAGGTCAGTTTTCATTCTAATCCCAAAGAAAAGCAATGCCAAAGAATGCTAAAACTACTGCACAATTGCACTCATCTCACACGCTAGTAAAGTAATGCTCAAAATTCTCCAAGCCAGGCTTCAGCAATACGTGAACC
>SJYT01024445.1:0-49426 GCA_006410635.1 Cephalophus harveyi
CCACCGTGGTGTGAGGCAATAGGCGGGTGACACTCGAGGCAGTGCAGGGAAATCACGTTGTTCTGGAGTGGACTGAGAGCGGCCCTTCGGGATTCCTCTCCTGTCTGTGCCGCGTCCTGAGTACCTGTCTGCAGTTGAAGCTGGAACCTGAGATTTCCTCTCCACATCTGGTATGGATCTTGGGGTTCCGCTCGAGTCTCCACATGAGAGGTAGGCCTCATGTCCTGTGGTTCCATGCAAGTCCATTTTCCTTCCGAGCTGTAGCAGCAGTGTCAGTCTGCCAGACAAGTGCACACATGGATCTGTGGCTTTCCCTTGAGATTCCAAGAGCTCTCGCATAGGCCACCGTGGTGTGATTCGATCCTCGGGGTGACCTTGGAGGCAGGGCACGAAAAGCAGGTTCATCTGAAGTGGACCTAGATATTTGGGGGTTTTTTGGAATGGTGGAATGACCCCTGGAGTTCCTCTCGACATTCCTGTTGACAGTGTGTCCTCTTGCTGTGCGACGGGAACGCCAGAATCCATTCCTGACGAAGCAGGCAAGGAACCCTCATTTGGAGCAGAGGAGGGTGAAAGGGGGCCCCTCTTGATTTGTGGTGGGACCCTCACTATTCCTCTCGAGTGGAGACGGGTATGTCGGGGAACTTCTTGAGTTGCTGAAAGGGTGTGAAGGACCCTTTTTGGTTCTGGAGGAAAGGCGTGATTTCTTTCAGCATGCCGCTTCAGAAAACGGCCTAACCTCGCCCGGAGGGAAGAACCTTCTGGTTTTTCTTGAGTTGCAGCAGGTTATTCTTGAGTTATGACGGGGCCCTCAGGGACCCGCTTGCATGGCCTCAGGAAAGGCGATTCTCTGAGCGAGCTGAGAGTAGCCCCTTGGGATTACTCTCCAGGCAGTGCCGGGTCCTAAGTCCCCGTCTGGAGCCAAATCTGCGAAACTGGAAACTCATGTTTCAGCTCCAGTGCTGGCATGGATCTTGGGGTTACTCTGGAGTGTCCCCAGGGGATTCAGGCCTGGTCTCCTGTGGTTACATGCACGTCCTCTTTCCTCCCGAGCTGTAGCAGCAGTGTCAGGGTTCCCGTCAAGTTGACCCAGGGATCTCTGTCTTTCCCTACTGATGCCACAGGGCTGTGGAATGAGCCACGGTGGTTTGAGGCAATACGCGGGTGACACTCGAGGTAGTGCAGGGAAATCACGTTCATCTGGAGTGGACTGAGACATCTATGAGAATTTTAGTATGGTGGCCCGACCCCAGGAGAACTCCGGTTTCCTGTTGAGAGCGCCACCTCTTGAGATTTGACGGGAATGGCGGGAATTCTTTCCCGACCAAGCAGGGAAACGGACCCTCATCTCGAGCTCACGGTGGGGAAACGAGGATCCTCTTGAGTTGTGCTGGGACCCTCGGTGTTCCACCAATGTGGGGACGGGTATGTCGGGGAACTTCTTGAGTTGAAGCAAGGGTTGGAAGGACCCTTGCGAGGTTAAAGAGAGAAGGCATGAATGCCCTCGAGATGCCGCTGCAGAAAACGGCCCTATCTCGCCCGGAGGGGAGAACCTCCTGGATTTTCTCGAGTTGCGGCAGGTGATTCTCGAGTTATGACGGGGCCCTCAGGGACCCGCTTGCGTGGCCTCAGGAAAGGCGATTCTCTGAGCGAGTTGAGAGTAGCCCCTCGGGATTCCTCTCCAGTCAGTGCCGGGTCCTAAGTACCCATCTGGAGCCGTAACTGAAACCTCATGTTTCAGATCCAGTGCTGGTATGGATCTTGGGGTTCCTCTGGAGTCTCCCCAGGGGATTCAGGCCTGGTCTCCTGTGGTTACGTGCACGTCCTCTTTCCTCCCGAGCTGTAGCAGCAGTGTCAGGGTTCCCATCGAGTTGACCCATGGACCTCTGTCTTTCCCTCGAGATGTCACAGGGCTGTGAAATGAGCCACCGTGGTGTGATGCAATACACGGGTGACACTCGAGGTAGTGCAGGGAAATCACGTTCATCTGGAGTGGACTGAGATATCTATGGGACTTTTAGGATGGTGGCCCGACTCCAGGAGAACTCCGCTTTCTTGTTGAGAGTGCCACCTCTTGAGATGCGACGGGAATGGCGGGAATTCTTTCCCAACGAAGCAGGGAAAGGGACCCTCATCTCGAGATCACAGTGGGAAACTGGGCTCCTCCTGAGTTGTGTAGGGAACCTCGGTGTTCCTCCAATGTGGGGACAGGTATGACGGGGAATTTCTTGAGTTGCAGAAAGGGTGGGAAGGACCCTTGCGAGGTTCAAGAGAGAAGGCGTGAATGCTCTCGAGATGTCGTAGCAGAAAAGGGCCTCATCTCGCCTGCAGGGGAGAACCTCCTGGTTTTTCTCGAGTGGCGGAAAGTCCCTCTCAATTGACGATGAGGACCTCCGCGACCCGCTGGCGTGGTCTCTGGAAAGACCAGCCTCTATGCGAGTTACGAAGGGCCCCTCGGGATTTCTCTCCAGTCATGTCGGTTCCTACTTCCTTGGCTGGAACTGCGGCCAGAACCTGAGGTTTCGTCTCCAGTGCTGACATGGATCTTGGGGTTCCTCTGGAGTCTCCACAGGAGAGTCAGCACTCTTCTCGAGTGGAGACATACACGTCCGTTACCCTCCCAAGCTGTAGGAGCAATGTGAGGCTTCCCTACAAGTTGAAACAGGGATCTGTGGCTTTTCCACGTGGTGCCACAGGGCTGTCGCACGTGCCACAGTGGTGTGATTCGATGCTCGGTGTGACCTTCGTGGAAAGGTAGGGAAATCAGGTTCATCTGGAGTGGACTGCGACATTTGGCGGTCCTTTGGAATGGTCGCATGTCCCCTGGAGTCCCTCTCGACATTCCTTTTGAGAGCACGTCATCTTGCTGTCCAATGGGAAAGGAGAATCCTTTCCCGATGAAACAGGGAAGGGAACCCTCATCTGTAGCAGATGAGGGGGAAAGGGGGCCCCTCTTGAGTTGTGGTGGGACCCTCAGTGTTCCTCTCGAGTGGAGACCGGTATGTCAGGTACTTCTTGAGTTGCAGCAAGCGTGTGAAGTACCCTTTGAGGTTCAGGAATGATGGAGTGATTTCTTTCAGGATGCCCCAGAAGAAAACTTCCTCATCTCGCCTGGAGGGGAAAACCTTATGGTTTTTATCGAGTAGCGGCAGGTCCTTCTCAAGTTACGACGGGGACCTCAGGGACCGCTCGCGTGGCCTACGGAAGTGCCAGTCACTGTACGAGTTGAGAGTGACCCCTTGGGATTACTCTCCTGTCTGTGCCGGTGCCTGAGTCCCTGTCTGGAGCCGAAGCTGGAACCTGAGGATTCCTCTCCACATCTGGCATGGACCTTGGGGTTCTGCTGGAGTCTCCACAGGAGAGTTAGGCCTCGTCTCCTGTGGTTACATGCAAGTCCGTTTTCCTCCCCAGCGGTAGCAGCAGTGTCAGGCTTTCAGACGAGTGGACACAGGGATCTGTGGCTTTCCCTCGAGATTCCACAGGGCTTTCGCACATGCCACCATGGTGTGATTTGATCCTCGTGGTGACCTTGGAGGCATGGCACGAAAAGCAGATTCATCTGAAGTGGAATGAGATATTTGGGGTCTTTTGGAATGGTAGAACGACCCCTGATTTTCTTTGGGACTGGAATGAAAAACTGACCTTTTCCAGTCCTGTGGCCACTGCTGAGTTTTCCAAATGTGCTGGCATATTGAGTGCAGCACTTTCACAGCATCATCTTTCAGGATTTGAAACAGCTCAACCGGAATTCCATCACTTCCACTAGCTTTGTTTGTAATGATGTTTTCTAAGGCCCACTTGACTTCACATTCCAGGACGTCTGGCTCTAGATGATAATCACACCATCGTGATTATCTGGGTCATGAAGATCTTTTTTGTACAGTTCTTCTGTGTATTCTTGCCACCTCTTCTTAATATCTTCTGCTTCTGTTAGGTCGAGACCATTTCTGTCCTTTATCGAGCCCATCTTTGCATGAAATGTTCCCTTGGTATCTGTATTTTTCTTGAAGAGATCTCTAGTCTTTCCCATTCTGTTCTTTTCCTCTATTTCTTTGCATTGATCACTGAAGAAGGCTTTCTTATCTCTTCTTGCTATTCTTTGGAATTCTGCATTCAGATGCTTATATCTTTCCTTTTCTCCTTTGCTTTTCTCTTTTCTTCTATTCACAGCTATTTGTAAGACCTCCCCAGACAGCCATTTTGTGTTTTTTTTTTTGCATTTCTTTTCCATGGGGATGGTCTTGATCCCTGTCTCCTGTACAATGTCACGAACCTCATTCCATAGTTCATCAGGCACTCTATCTATCAGATCTAGTCCCTTAAATCTATTTCTCACTTCCACTGTATAATCATAAGGGATTATAAAGCAGCATGCTTATATGTGTGAAGGATAGAAAGATTAAAGATAAATGGGGTGATTTTTTTTTTCTAAATCACAAATATTAGGAGCCTGAAAGGCAATTACCCTCATTACAAACAGCAAAAATAATGACCAGTGTTTATTGCATTTATCATATTTGCTCTTTCAAACCTTATAAGGAAAGCCATTATACTACCTCACTTTTCACAAAAGAGGAAATTGGACCTTAGTTACATAGAGAATGGACAGAAGTTCACATGATCTTTAAAAATGGATCCCAAATTTATGCTCAGTTCTCAGGATCATTCCTCACCTCTTCTGACTTACTGTTTTCTTGTACCTCACTATCTCCTGTGTTGGAAATTCTTCTTCCTAATGCCTAGCCTGTGTTACTTTCCAAGCCAGTTGGACAAGATTGAAGGAGATGAACCTTCCAGAAAGAGAGCTTCAAAAACGCTGCCTTTGGTAACAACTAAGTTCAGTTCAGTTCAGTTCGGTTCAGTCGCTCAGTCGTGTCTGATTATTTGTGACCTCATGAATTGCAGCGTGCCAGGCCTCCTTGTCCATCACTCCCACTAAAATAAAAGGAAGCAAGTCCACTTTTTTGATTAATTAGTCAGTCCAATCTACAGGGTCCAACATAAAATTTTCCATTTGGTTAAAAATTTTGTTTATCACTCAGTTCCTTTCTCCAGTGCAATAGGAGGTGTGATTATGTTGATGATCATCAGTGTCTGTCAGAAGTAGAATATTACTGAACCCAGCTAGGGTTTTGAGAGCACAGAGTCTGGCATAGCCTCATTACAGAGAAGGTTAAGGGGCTTGGGATTTGGTCTAGGTTTTTACAACTGAGCCTATAATTTAGGCTAAACACATTCTCTTTAGGGACCCAACATTCTAAAAAGAAATTATCTAAGTCATTTCCCAAGGAAATTTTTTTGGTTCCAACTTTCAGATGGAAAGCCAATTATTTTTTCCCAATTTGTAATGTTATACAATGTAAAACTTAGTACCATAGATGAGGAAAAATAAGCTGTCCACCACTTCTTTGGAATAAAAATATTCATATCACTATACTTTCTAGAGCAGGATTCCAGAAATTTAATAATTCTGATGGATTGGAGAAAAAACTGAAAAGTGATTACTGAATTTACAAATCCACAAAGCACTCTTTTTTCTCCTGCCTGTTACTGTGCCTTCTGATATAATGACTATTTACCATATAACATGCATAACAGTATAGAATCCTTGCCCAGAAGAGTATTAGTCTCTATTTCTGCAAAAACATGTGATTCATTTTTTTTTCCAGCCCCAGATTTAGATAAGGGAGGAATGTTTTCAGTTGTTACTCAAAGAAAAGATATTTAACTTTTCTAAATCTTGGTGTGAGTTTATGTATGTATTTCCTTTGAAGTTTTATGATACTATAGCTTCTTTTAAATGTCTGCACCTCTAACCTTTTCATAAACTCTGTCTATGATTCATTTAAACAACGTAATCAAAATTGCCATTCTTATGAGGTTCCTGAGAGTGGCTAGAGATTGTAATATTAATCAGACAATTTGGGGCCCTTATATACATAAATTGCACTCA
Source organism: Cephalophus harveyi (assembly GCA_006410635.1). Taxonomy (NCBI): domain Eukaryota; kingdom Metazoa; phylum Chordata; class Mammalia; order Artiodactyla; family Bovidae; genus Cephalophus; species Cephalophus harveyi. The sequence goes on from SJYT01024445.1 coordinate 5,954, forward strand.
TAGAATTGATATAAGAGAAGAATTAGAATGGGTGGCCACAAGGAAGAAATACTGTTGTTTATGAAACCAAGCAGGACTCTGTGGGGACTTCCTGGGTACAAATGCCCCTCTGTGTGCTTTTTTTCATTTGTAGAAAAAGCCTCTAGTCTCCTAGGCTTTCCATGAATTCCAAAGAGCAAACTCACTTACTAATTAGAGAAGTGAGGGAATTCAGAAACAAATGAAAGACAGACAAGCAAGAAAATTAAAGACAGCTTAAACACTGGTTCAACAATAAAACAAAATCACAGAACCACCAGTTCTTTCTCAAGCATTTAACCAAAACTTCGAGCCATTCTGTAGAAACAAAGAGCCCTGCCAAGGTAAAGAATGGTGATTACATGCTGACCTTAAGTGCGTGTGTCCTAGACTGGTTGTAAACAGAGGGCTGGTGATCAAGATTCCTGAAACATCACCCTGTTACCTCACCATCAACAAATCAGAAGAATGTCCATGAGCTAATCAGGTACCCTGTAATCCTCAACCCTTATGCTGCCTTTAAAAACCCTTGCCTAAAAGCCATCAGGGAGTTTTTTTTTTTTTTTTTCTTTTGAGCACTAGCTGTCCACTGTTCTTACTTGATGCCCTTCAGTAAATGCTATACTTTCCTTCACCACAACTTGGTGTCAGTGGATTGGCTTTTTGCACAGTGGGCAAGTAGATATGAGTTAGTTTGGTAACATTTATAACACTCTGGTATTATTCATGCATGGATGTTTCAGCAGTTTCACCTTTTTGATAAAAATATGGCTGATGTACTTTTTGACATAACTGGCATTGGTGGTTGCTGCAAGCATTATCTATATTATCCGTAGCAAAACCCCATACACTCCTGAGCAAACATGGAGGATTTAGACTATCAGAATTCTTCCCTTGTCATACCATGGGTCCCTCGACATCTTGCCAAAACCCTCTTAAAGGCGTCAGCCACATCCCTGTTTCTCAAACTGTAAATGAGAGGGTTTAACAAGGGGGTGATGATAGTGTAAAAGACAGAAAAGACCTTGTCTTTAGTTGGAGTGTGGTATGATTGGGGAAGCATATATGTGTACAGGGCAGCTCCATAGAATAAGATCACCACCATCATGTGTGAGGAGCAGGTGGCAAAAGCCTTCTTCTTCCCTTCTGCTGACTTCATCTGGTGCACTGTGATGAGCACTCCAGTGTAGGAAGCAATCACTACAGAGAAGGGGATCAGCAGCATCATGACACAGCAAATATACATCACCATTTCATAGGCAGCTTTGTCACCACAGGCCAGCCTCAGCATAGTGGGTGCCTCACAGAAGAAGTGGTTGATCTTGTGGGAAGCACAGAATGGTAGAGTCATCGTGATAGGGGTGAGGAGGAAGCTATCCAAAGCACCACCAAACCAAGAGCTGGCCAAGATCATCCAACAGACTCGATGACTCATGAGGACAGGATAGCGGAGAGGGTTGCAGATGGCCACGTAGCGGTCATATGCCATGAGTCCCAGCAGGAAAAATTCGGCCCCTACAAAGCCCATATAGAGAAAGTACTGGGCTGTACAGGCAATAAAGGATATGGTCCCCTCACCCTCAAGGTAATCGGCTAGCATCTTGGGCACAATGGTGGAGATGTACATAATGTCAATGAAGGAGAGGTGGCTGAGCAGAAAGTACATGGGGGTATGGAGGTGAGGGTCTATGTAGATCAGGAAGATCATGACCACATTAACTATTATGGCCATGAAGAAGATGGCACAAATGATGCTGAAAAGAAAGCCAGAGGCTTTGTTGTTAGTGAAGAGCCCTGTAAGGGTGAAGTCACTGGAAAAGGTCTTATTATTTCCATTCATGGTTTTGAATTGGACCTGGAGGCATAAGAAGAGAAATATGGGGTTGATGAAAATTGCAGTAGATAAGATGAACCATTAAAAAGGTCTATGTAAGTGTGATTAAATTAAAATTATTTATACACTAATGTCAATTGTTCTATGTGGGGCAGATTTGCAGTTTCTTTTGTCTTGGAAATTTCTTCTTGTTGAAGAGCAATTCTAATGTTAGATCCCATGGCATGAAGACAAATAGTCATTTGGAAATTAATCCTTGACTTAAGGGAGTTTGTTATTTTAGAATATGGGCTATAGATAAGATCTTCTACTGGAGTTGGGTCCACTTGTTTGAAATATGGATACAACTGAAAAACAATTGAGTCAATTGATTCAGTTCAAATAAACATACAGTTCAGTAAGAGGTTTCGTTGATACGAGAATTTTTGTGACAACTTTAAAGCCAATCAGTGTCATCAAAAAACAACCATTAAGTTGTAGTTAAGACTGTAGATTTTGAAGTATTGAGTTGGATCACAGCATTGTTCATGTGACCATTGAATGATAGTCATTTGCTTTTTCATTCATTTGTTGATTCCTCAGCCACTCATACACCAACCTTTATTCATGGAGAATAACTTTTGCAGTGTTCTAAGCTCTAGGGAAATTGTTGTAAACAAAAAAGGAATGTCTCATATGACTTACAGCTCTAATTGTGACAGAAAGAGAGTAAGCCAAAGGAAAATGATGGTGCTAGATAATGAGAAATGCTTCATTAATATGGATAAAATAGGATAACAGATGAGAGTAGACATGTGAAGATTTGAGGAAAAGTTGTTCCTGCAGAATGGATAGCAAATTTAAGAGTCCTAAAGCAGAAAGGAGTTTTTTATGTTCAGGACAGTTCATGCAGAGCATTGCATCATGCATGAGTCGGGTAGTTAAGTGTTTGAAGTAAGATTCTTAAGATGTTTGGACCAAGGTAAAGAGGTCAAAAGCTTTTTCTAAATATCTGTAGAACTGAGATGCCATTTCCATTTGTAATCATTTGTATAATATTTAAACATATGTTCATTCTGATTATTTTTGTTTGTGTCCCTTTTGTGCAGTTGAGCCTGTTATTTTTCCCCCCTTGATCCTGCAATTTTGTGGACCTTGAAGGCTTTACTAGAGGAGATTCTCCATCCAAGTTAGTTTGGGGCAGTCCGGGTTATGTCTTCTGTCTCTGGGTCCCCTCTAGTTGATCTTGGAAATTTCTTCTTGTTGAAGAGCAATTCTAATGTTAGATCCCATGGCATGAAGACAAATAGTCATTTGGAAATTAATCCTTGACTTAAGGGAGTTTGTTATTTTAGAATATGGGCTATAGATAAGATCTTCTACTGGAGTTGGGTCCACTTGTTTGAAATATGGATACAACTGAAAAACAATTGAGTCAATTGATTCAGTTCAAATAAACATACAGTTCAGTAAGAGGTTTCGTTGATACGAGAATTTTTGTGACAACTTTAAAGCCAATCAGTGTCATCAAAAAACAACCATTAAGTTGTAGTTAAGACTGTAGATTTTGAAGTATTGAGTTGGATCACAGCATTGTTCATGTGACCATTGAATGATAGTCATTTGCTTTTTCATTCATTTGTTGATTCCTCAGCCACTCATACACCAACCTTTATTCATGGAGAATAACTTTTGCAGTGTTCTAAGCTCTAGGGAAATTGTTGTAAACAAAAAAGGAATGTCTCATATGACTTACAGCTCTAATTGTGACAGAAAGAGAGTAAGCCAAAGGAAAATGATGGTGCTAGATAATGAGAAATGCTTCATTAATATGGATAAAATAGGATAACAGATGAGAGTAGACATGTGAAGATTTGAGGAAAAGTTGTTCCTGCAGAATGGATAGCAAATTTAAGAGTCCTAAAGCAGAAAGGAGTTTTTTATGTTCAGGACAGTTCATGCAGAGCATTGCATCATGCATGAGTCGGGTAGTTAAGTGTTTGAAGTAAGATTCTTAAGATGTTTGGACCAAGGTAAAGAGGTCAAAAGCTTTTTCTAAATATCTGTAGAACTGAGATGCCATTTCCATTTGTAATCATTTGTATAATATTTAAACATATGTTCATTCTGATTATTTTTGTTTGTGTCCCTTTTGTGCAGTTGAGCCTGTTATTTTTCCCCCCTTGATCCTGCAATTTTGTGGACCTTGAAGGCTTTACTAGAGGAGATTCTCCATCCAAGTTAGTTTGGGGCAGTCCGGGTTATGTCTTCTGTCTCTGGGTCCCCTCTAGTTGAGCGTGTGTCCTGACTCCTTTCACTAGCAAGAGCATTCGATTTGGTCAGTCATACTCCTTAGAGATGATACCTGAAAGAAGTGTCTGAAGAACCATGCAGAGTAGAGGACAAGTAGAGGAAATCCCAAGCAAAAGGAAATCCACACTCTGGATGGTACATTTAAGTACTGAATATATAATGAAAAGAAGAGAATTCTTTTAAAAAATTCCTCATTAGCTTTACCATTCTTCAAACATCAAATATAATTTTTGAAATATTTGGACATAATATTAAGCCCTATGCAATGTTATACTGCAAAAAAGGGCAAATGATGTGATCATAAATGGACAGGATTACAGTCAATTTCCTCACCTAGGAATGATATTTTGGAGTAAGGGGTCTCTATGATTCCTTAATCTATGATTAAGGATGATCCTTTCTTAACCATACAAAGTATTTTCCTCTGTTTCTTCATCTGCTCTGTAGTGAAAGAAACAAGACAGTTTTCAAGGAGTACATCGCTTAGTACAATCAGTTTCTTAGTTTGGTAACTAGAATGTTTTATGTGCTTAATAAAAGCTATTGTCAATATGATTAGATACATACATACTGTCAATAATATATAAATCCAAAAGGAAGATATTCTGAAATATGTTAATGGAAATATACACTAATATATATCTAAATATTATATAGATGAAAGAAAGTTGAGAAATAAGAATAGAAAAGAAACTACAAACTATCACTTATAGTGAACACTGAATTCACCTTAAATAAACATGTTTAAAAAGAATGTAAATATGATTGAAAACTTGAATAGAATTCAAAATAATGCTTAACATCAAAATAATATTACAAGGTCTGAAAGTATTATGCAAAAAATATATATAAACCATACTTAATTTACAAAGAATAAAATTATGAATTATCAAAAAGTAGCTTGCATTCATTCACTCATTCAAATATTTATTGTGAACTACTGATCTAAGAGCTGATGATGCATCAGCAGTGCTCCCTCTCCTTTGGAACATATATTCAAGTTGAAGGAGCCATTGATAAATAAATAAATATAAAATTATCAAGAGTCTGGCACTTTCTCCCTCAGTAAATGAGCCAGAGATGATAGACTTTCACCCGTGATTGGCACAAAAAAGAGAACTATAAGGATAAGAACATTTCTGAAAAGCACTAACAGAATCAGTACTAGTATTAAAACAAAGGAATATGTATGTGTTCTAAAACACTGAAAATTATGAAATAAAAACACGTAAAAGTGCAGGAGGTAAAGGCATATACCAAGATAGGACAGAAAGCAGTTATTTTAATAGCAGCATCATGGGGGATAAACACTTTTAAAGAGGATTTTCACTCTTTAAGAAAACGAATCAGGAAAAGTTAAAAACAAAAGAATGATAGACTTAATAGATGCAAAAAAGAAGTGACAAGTATATAGAGACATCATACTGAATGAAGTAAATCAGACAGATAAAGATGGTCACATGATACTGCTTATATGTGGAACCTATATAAAGGGAATAAATGAATTTATCTATGAAACAAAAAGAGACTTATAGAAAACAAACTTATGGCTATCAGGGGATAAGTAGGAGGGATAAACTGGGAGATTGTGATTGACATATATTCACTGCTGCTGCTAAGTTGCTTCAGTCGTGTCCGACTTTGTGCGACCCCACAGACGGCAGCCCACCAGGCTCCCCCATCCCTGGGATTCTCCAGGCAAGAACACTGGAGTGGGTTGCCATTTCCTTCTCCAGTGCATGAAAGTGAAAAGTGAAAGTGAAGTCGCACAGTCGTGTCCGACTCTTAGCGACCCAATGGACTGCAGCCCACCAGGCTCCTCCGTCCATGGGATTTTCCAGGCAGGAGTACTGGAGTGGAGTGCCAGTGCCTTCTCCGCGTATATTCACTACTATATATAAATAGATAACTATTAAGAACCTTCTCAATAGCACAGGAACTCTATTCTACACTCTGTAATAGTCTATGTGGGGAAAAAATCTGGTAAAAAATGTGGATATACGTATTTGTATAACTGATTCACTTTGCTGTACACCTGACCTAACACGATGTTGACCTTGTAAATCAACTATACACCGATAAAATTTTTAAAAAGACACAGAGTGACTTAGATGAAGAATATACTGAAGACAAGTTTAGTAAGTACAATTGGCCATCATGTGGTTAATTATTCTTAAGTAAAAATAAAAGGACAAAGGCTCTAAAAAGAATGTAATTTATATCAGTATTATAAATGGAAAAAAGCTAATTCTTCCATTCATTTAAAATAGAGATGCTTTATCAAAATGTAAGCTATTTTACATACATTGGATAAACAAAAAGTCCTACTGTATAGTACAGGGAACTATATTCAATATTCTATGATAAAACATAATGGAAAATAATATTGACAAAAGAATGCAACTGAATCACCTTGATGAATAGCAGAAATTAAAACAACTCTGTAAATCAACTATACTTCAAAGGAAATTAAAACTTCAAAGTAGGTATTAATGGACTCTAAAACAGGTACACTAATTATATAAAGAACTGATTGATTCTTTGAAATTGAAATAAAATAAACCAACTTCTGACTATGCTAAAGAGAGTTGAAAACAAAACAAAAAAAAACACACAAAACATTACTAAGAATAAGAAAAATTATCTAACCACATATATGAGAAAAGTGAAATATGTAATTGAAGAAAGTAGGGAAAACCACTAGATCATTCAGGTACTACCTAAATCAAATCCCTTTTGACTATACAGTGGAAGTGAGAAATAGATTTAAGGGACTAGATCTTATAGACAGAGTGCCTGATGAACTATGGGCAGAGGTTCATGACATTGTATAAGAGACAGGGACCAAGAACACTCCCAAGAAAAAGAAATCCAAAAAAGCAAAATGGCTGTCTGAGGAGGCCTTACAAATAGCTGTGAAAAGAAGGGAAGTGAAAAGCAAAGGAGAAAAGAAAAGATATACCCACCTGAATGCAGAGTTCCAAAGAATAGCAAGAAGAGATAAGAAAGCCTTCCTCAGTGATCAATGCAAAGAAATAAAGGAAAGCAATAAAATGGGAAAGACTAGAGATCACTTCAAGAAAATTAGAGATAACAAGGGAACATTTCGTGCAAAAATGGGCTCGATAAAGGACAAAAATGATATGGACCTAAAAGAAGCAGAAGATATTAAGAAGAGGTAGCAAGGATACACAGAGGAACTATACAGAAAAGATCTTCATGACCCAGATAATCACGATGGTGTGATCACTCATCTAGAGCCAGACATCCTGGAATGTGAAGTCAAGTGGGCCTTAGAAAGTATCACTACAAACAGAACTAGTGGAGGCTACGGAATTCCAGTTGAGCTGTTTCAAATCCTGAAAGATGATGCTGTGAAAGTGCTGCACTCAATCTGCCAGCAAATTTGGAAAACTCAGCAGTGGCCACAGGACTGGAAAAGGTCAGTTTTTATTCCAATGCCAAAGAAAGGCAATGCCAAAGAATGCTCAAACTGCCACACAATTTCAGTTTCTCAGTTCAGTTCAGCTCAGTCGCTCAGTCGTGTCCAACTCTTTGCTGAATCGCAGCACGCCAGGCCTCCCTGTCTATCACCATCTCCCGGAGTTCACTCAGGCTCACGTCCATCGAGTCCGTGATGCCATCCAGCCATCTCATCCTCGGTCGTATCTGACAAAATGTGGTCCACTGGAGAAGGGAATGGCAAATCACTTCAGTATTCTTTCCTTGAAAACCTGATGAACAGTATAAAAAGGCAAAAAGATAGGACACTGAAAGATGAACTCCCCAGGTTGGTAGGTGTCCCATATGCTACTAGAGAAGAATGGAGAAATAACCCCAGAAAGAATGAAGAGACAGAACCAAAGTGAAAACAATGTCCAGCTGTGGATGTGACTGGTGATGGAAGTAAAGTCAGATGCTGTAAAGAGCAATATTGCATAGGAACCTGGTACGTTAGGTCCATAAATCAAGGTAAATTGGAAGCAGTCAAACAGGGGGTAGCAACAGTGAACATCAACATTTTAGGAATCAGTGAACTAAAATGAGCTAGAATGGGCAAAATAATTTAGATGACCATTATATCTAATACGGTGGGCAAGAATCTCTTAGAAGAAATGGAGCAGCCCTCCTAGTCAACAAAAGAGTCTGGAATTAGGTACTTGGGTACAATGTCAAAAATGACAGAATGATCTCTACTCATGTCCAAGGCAAACCATTCAATATCACAGTAATCCAAGTCTATGCCCCAACCAATAATGCCAAAGAAGCTGAAGTTGAATGGTTCTATGAGGACCTACAAGACCTTCTAGGACTAACACCAAACAAAGATGTCCTTTTTATTATAGGGGACTGGAATGGAAAAATAGGAAGTCAAGAGATATCTGGAATAATAGGCAAGTCTGGCCTTGGAGTACAAAATGAAGTAGGGCAAAGGCTAACAGAGTTTTGTCAAGAGAACACACTGGTCATAGCAAACACCCTCTTCCAACAACATAAGAGATGACTCTACACATGGTCATCACCAGATGGTCAATACCAAAATTAGATTGATTATATTCTTTGCAGCCAAAGATGGAGCTCTAAACAGTCAGCACAAATAAGACCAGGAGCTGACTGTGGCTCAGAACATGAACTTCTTATTGCCAATTCAGACTTAAATTGAAGAAAGTAGGGAAAACCACTACACCAGTCAGGTATGACCTACATCAAATCCCTTACAATTATACACTGGAAGTGACAAATAGATTCAAGAGATTAGATCTGATAGACAATGCCTGAAGAACTACGGATAGAGGTTCGTGACAATGTACTGGAGGAAATGATCAAGACCGTCCCAAAGAAAAAGAAATGCAAAAAGGTAAAATGGTTGTCTGAGGAGGCCTTACAAATAGCTGAGGAAAAAAAATAGAAGTTAAAGGCAAAGGAGAAAAAGAGAGAAATACCCATCTTAACGCAAAGTTCCAAAGAATAGCACAGAGAGATAAGAAAGCTTTCTTCAGTAATCAATGCAAAGAAATGGAGGAAAAATTAGAATGGGAAAGACTAGAGATATCTTCAAGAAAATTAGAGATACCAAGGGAGCATTTCATGCAAAAATGGGCACAATAAAGGACAGAAACAGTAATGATCTAACAGAAGCAGAAGATATTAAGAAAAGGTGGAAAGGAAAAACAAAAGAACTACACAAAAAAAGATCTTTATGACCCAGATAATCACAATGATGTGATCACTCACCTAGAGTCAGACATCCTGGAGTCTGAAGTCAAATGGGCCTTAGGAAGCATCACTATGAACAAAGCTAGTGGAGATGATGGAATTCCAGTTGAGCTATTTCAAATCCTAAAAGATGATGCTGTGAAAGTGCTGCACTAAATATGCCAGTAAATTTAGAAAACTTAGCAGTGGCCACAGGACTGGAAAAAGTTGGTTTTCATTTCAATCCCAAAGAAAAGCATTGCCAAAGAATGTTCAAACTATTGCACAATTGCACTCATCTCACACACTAGAAAAGTAATGCTCAAAATTCTCCAAGCAAGGCTTCAACAGTACATGAACAAAGAAATTCCAGTTGTTCAAGCTGGATTTAGAAAAGGCAGAAGAACCAGAGATCAAATTTCCAACATCTGCTGGATCATAGAAAAAGCAAGAGAGTTCCAGAAAAACTGCTTTATTGACTATGCCAAAGCCTTTGACTGTGTGGATCACAAACTGTGGAAAATTCTGAGAGAGATGGGAATACCAGACCACCTAACCTGCCTCTTGAGAAACCTGTATGCAGGTCAGGAAGCAACAGTTAAACTGGATGTGGAACAACAGATTGGTTCCAAATAGGAAAAGGAGTACGTCAAAGCTGTATATTGTCACTCTGCTTATTTAACTTATATGTAGAGTACATCATGGGAAACGCTGGGCTGGAAGAAGTACAAGCTGGAATCAAGATTGCCGGGAGAAATATCAATAACGTCAGATAGGCAGATGACATCACCCTTGTGACAGAAAGTGAAGAAGTACTAAAGGGCCTCTTGATGAAAGTGAAAGTGGAGAGTGAAAAAGTTGGCTTAAAGCTCAACATTCAGAAAACAGAGATCATGGCATGTGGTCCCATCACTTCATGGGAAATAGATGGGGAAACAGTGGAAACAGTGTCAGACTTTATTTTGTGGGCTCCAAAATCACTGCAGCCATGAAATTAAAAGATGCTTACTCCTTGGAAGGAAAGTTATGAGCAACCTAGACAGCATATTAAAAAACAGAGACATCACTTTGCAACAAAGGTCCATCTAGTCAAGGCTATGATTTTTCCAGTGGTCATGTGTCTGTGAGATTTGGAGTATAAAGAAAGCTGAACACCAAAGAATTGATGCTTTTTGAATTGTGGTGTTGGAGAAGACTCTTGAGAGTCCCTTGGACTGCAAGGAGATCCAACCAGTCCATCGTAAAGGAGATCTGTCCTGGATGTTCATTGGAAGGACTGATGCTGAAGCTGAAACTCTGATACTTTGGCCACCTGATGCAAAGAGTTGACTCATTTGAAAAGACCCTGATGATGGAAAAGATTGAAGGCAGGAGGAGAAGGGGACCACAGAGGATGAGATGGTTGGATGGCATCACCGACTCAATGGACATGAGTTTGGGTAAACTCTGGGAGTTAGTGATGGACAGGGAGGCCTGGTGTGCTGTGGTTCATGGAGTCACAAAGAGTGGGACACCACTGAGCGACTGAACTGAATTGAAGTGAAATATGTAATTCGTAAGATGTTATTCAACATTGTATTAACACAGTGGAAATTTTAATGGAGATTATTTAAAATAAATATTGCATCTTTTTACATAACATGTGTGTTTAACTATCAATACCTGTGTCAGGAAGATCCCTTGGAGGAGGAAATTGCAACCCACTCCAGTATTCATACCTGAAAAAGGCCATGGACAGATGAATCTGATGGGTTACAGTCTATGGGGGTAAAAATAGTCAGACACGACTGAGCAACTGAACAAAAACAAACAGTAGCTTCCAAAACAAAACCCCTTGTAATTACAAGCTAATTTCACTCTTAAATGTAGATTAAAACATTTCCTAAATTAATATTAGTTATTCAATCCAGCAGTACATTAAGACATATATGTCAGCCTGTTCATATAAACCCACTCCTACTTAAAAACCTTCAAGTATTTGCATTGTTTGTGAGCTAAAGATAAAAGTTCTCAATGTGGCTTGTTGTTGTTCAGTCCCTCAGTTGTGTCCAATTCTTTGTGACCCCATGGACTGCAGCACCACGCTTCCCTGTCCCTTCACCATCTCCCGGAGCTTGCTCAAAACTCATGTATATTGAGTCATGGGAGATGCTTAAGCTCATGTCCATTTATGTGGCTTATCTGGCTCTCAGTGGACTGAATCCTCAGCCCGCTGCTCTCTAGTGCTCTGCCAATTCCTGGCACTTGCCTCCCAGAAAATAGCCTAACTCAGGAGTTCCCTCTGCTTGGAGCACAAGTCTCCCCTTTTCATCAAAAGTCTTCCGATGTCTCTTTTGTCAGCTCATGGATATGCTTTCTTCAGAGACAAACCTCTCTGGAGTCAGTATTAGCTAAAATGCCCTGTTTGTGTTTGCTTGCTCAGTCATGTGCAACTCTTTGCAATGTCATGGACTGTAGCCTGTCTGCCTCCTCTATTTATAGGATTTTTCAGGCAAGAATACTGGAATGGTTTGTCATTTCCTTCTCCAGGGAATTTTCCTGATCCAAGGATCGAACCCGCATCTCTTGCATCTCCTGCATTGCCAGGCAGATCCTTACCTCTGCACCACCTGAGAAGCCCATAAAATGCCCTAATGATGTTAACATATCTGTTCATAATATCAACAAAATTTTAACAAAATATTTGTACATAATATTAACAGAAATGAGGAAATAGCTCGCTATTTCTAAACCTGAAGATGAGTGTGAAACTAATAAAATGCAATTCTAATTAAAATCTCAATAGGAATTCTTTTCTCTAAAAACTTGACAGAATGATTCTAAATTTGATCCAATATAATGAGCATGTGTAACTTGTCCAGAGGAGAATGATGCTAAAATTGATAGTACTGTAACCTCTGTGGGACCAAAGTAAAACACAGATACTGAACAAGTAGTTAGAAAAGTGTGCTTAGAAATAAATATTCCTAACTCCTTTCATAACCAATACAATATTGTAAAGTAAAAATAAAAATAATAATATTGAGCTCAAAAAATAAAATAAATAAGTAAATGAACAAACAAAATACCTCATAGCACATAAATAAATGTTGCATGTAAGAGTTTTAAAACAGAAAAGATGGATTTCACAATGTGTATAAAAGATGAAAGAAAACAAAATGTGTCACTCCCAAATATGCCTTTTTGGTATAAACATTGTGAACTGAAGGTAATTTAAAAGCAGCAAACTCAGGGAAAGCTCTTTCTTTTCTGCCTAAAAGCTAGATACAAATTTTGTTACTGGAGACAGACTCTTATAACTCAAAAAACACCAAAGCAATCTTCAAACAAGCCTTACTCTGTTATTTTCTATTATATTTCCTCCTTTATATTTACCTTCCCACAGGCATCAATCCTGAATATTCATTGGACAGATCTATGTTGAAGCTGAAGCTCCAATACTTTGGCTACCTGATGCAAAGAGCTGACTCGTTAAAACAGACCTGATGCTGGGAAAGATTGAAAACAGAAGAGGGCAACAGAGGATGAGATGATTGGATGACATGAGCTTGGGCAAACTCTGGGAGATGGTGAAGGACAGGGAAGCCGCAGTCCATGGGGTTGCAAAGAATCGGACACAACTTGACAACTGAACAACAGGTTACCATTCATGGAGACATCAAACTGCTTCCCTTTGTCTTATTTACTCTACAAATGTGTTAGTTCTTTGCTGAAGATGCTATACGGCACAGTTCTAAGCCATCAACTGCCCTGAATTCCTTTTTTTGCTGAGTTTTCTCCCACGTATTGTAAGCTGCATGTATTAGCAGCTGTTTTTCTTTTATTAATCTGTCTTTTTGCTAAAGAACCCCAGCTGAACACCTAACATTTATAGAGGTAATGTTTTCTCCCCTACAGAGATAACAAAATTGCAATTTAGAGATGAATAAAACTTTCCATTTAAGCTCACAATCTTTAGTCCAAGTGGCTCAAAAACAAATAAAATAAACACTTTTATAAAGTGAAACATTCTGTATAATGTTTGAAACTCTAATAAATACATTGTTTTGTAATCAGAAAAGATATATTTAAACAATAATAGTAACATTTAGCTGAGAAGGCAATGGCACCCCACTCCAGTACTCTTGCCTGGAAAATCCCATGGACGGAGGAGCCTGGTGGGCTGCAGTCCACGGGGTCGCTAAGAGTCTGACAAGACTGAACTACTTCACTTTCACTTTTCACCTTCACGCATTGGAGAAGGAAATGGCAACCCACTCCAGTGTTCTTGCCTGAAGAATCCCAGGGACAGGGGAGTCTGGTGGGCTGCCGTCTATGGGGTCGCATAGAGTTGGACACGACTGAAGCGACTTGGCAGCAGCAACAGCAACATTTAGGACTTTCACTGGAGGAAATGAGCTCATGCGCTGCTAGTGTGAGTGCAAATTAAATTATCTGGAAGTGTTTGGAAATATTTATCAATTTTTAAAAAATTCATCTTATCTTCTTTTTTTAAAATTTATTCTAAGGAAAAACACAGTATGAAGATGTCAGTATATGAGAAAGTTTTAAACTAATTATTGCTTTTGATAGGGAGAAAATAAGCAGAGAACAATCTAAATGATCAAGACTACTGGAATGACAAAATTAAACATTATGGTCCTTACTTTGAAACCATTGATAATAATGACATAGGTTAGTTGTATTGAATATTAATATTTTTTTGAGTTAAAAAAATGATTACTATCCCTTTTCAGAAGTTATATATAAGCATAGAAAAAAATAGTCACCCCTAGTTGATATAGTGAGTTTTGCATTGAGTTAGAGAATAATAAAACCAAGGGCAGAAATCAGATTAAGGCAGAAGAGCAATCCAGCGGATGTGCTGAACTGGAGATTGAAGAATCAGGAAGACATTTTACCAGGACATCCTAGAATCTATATAGAATACTATGAACTTTGTATTTTATGCCTTTACAAATAAGATAGACTAGACCTGTTGGTCAGAGTTCAATAACACCTTAAATCTCTGTGATGTTCTCAAATTTCTGACAATGGAGAACACTGCTCCCTACTTGCCCCTATGACATGTCTTCAACTTGCTTTCAGAACTCCTGGCAGCCTGCCTGATGCTTGCATTTGTTGTGTATATCTGTCTTCCCAACTACAGTATGAACCATTTGAAGGTAGAGTCATTGTCTAAATAGTTTTTGTATTCATGGGTAATAGCACAGTCTTTCACACATTATGAGTGCATGCATGCTCAGTTGCTTCAGTTGTTTCTGACTCTTTGCAACCCCATGAACTATAGCCCACCAGGCTCCTCTGTCCATGAGATTATCCCAGCAGGAATACTGGAGCGCTTTGTCTTTTCCTCCTCCAGAAGATCTCCTTGGTCTAGGGATCAAACCTGCTTCTCGTGCTGCTCCTTCATTGGTAGGCAGATTCTTTACCACTGAGCCATCTGGGAAGTTTCATATGTTAAGTGGTTTATATGTCAATAGATTACTCCTAAAATTTAATGACCCCTATCTGATGCTGGGAGGGATTGGGGGCAGGAGAAGAAGGGGATGACCAAGGATGAGATGGCTGGATGGCATCACTGACTCGATGGACGTGAGTTTGAGTGAACTCCGGGAGTTGGTGATGGACAGGGAGGCCTGGCGTGCTGCGATTCATGGAGTCACAAAGAGTCGGACACGACTGAATGACTGAACTGAACTAAACTGGACTGATGCTTAATATTGGGGGCTTCCCAGGTGGCACAGTGGTAAAGAATCCACCTGTCAATGCAGAAGGCACAAGAGACACAGATTGGATCCCTGGGTTGGGAAGATTCCCCTGGAGTAGGTAATAGCAATCCACTCCAGTATTGCCTGGAAAATTACGCAGACAGTGGAGACTGGCAAGCTACAGTCCATAGGGTTGAGAAGAGTCAGACATGACTGAGCATGCATGCAACCATGCTTAATATTTTCCCGATTGCAGGTTATCCATGAGGACACAAAAGGTATGAATATTCAATTTTATATCCTCTATGATCTCACACTGCATCAAATAGGCTTAATTTGAAGAACTCTTATATCAGAATAAAACCAGTCTCTGGAAAAGAATTAAAGTTCAAGACACCAATCAGACAGGTGACGCTGTCAACCATTTGTTCCCGTCTAACATCAAAGAGTGCATTATATACATTCACTTTCAACATAGCTTGACTGACAACATGTAACCAACCAATATCCACAACCATCAGTGAAGAGTGCTCCCATCCTCTAGATACTGTTGCTTGATATGTCCAAACTGGTTCATAAAATGTAATCAATAAAATCAGTTCACGAAATAGTGACTCACTCAGTCACAATGCTAGCAGGATGATTTACTATTTGATCACCTTTTTTTTTTTTTGGAAAAAGTTATGTTTATTCTAAACAAGTATGTGGATAATTTGTAGCTGAAGCGACAGAAAATCTGAGGTCTTTCCCAGATGTGTCTATGATTATTTATGCTCAACTGCTGACTCTACAGGAGAAGGCAATGGCACCCCACTCCAGTACTCTTGCCTGGAAAACCCCATGGATGGAGGAGCCTGGTAGGCTGCAGTCCATGGGGTCGCTAAGAGTCGGGCAGGACTTGAGCGACTTCACTTTCACTTTTCACTTTCATGCATTGGAGAAGGAAATGGCAACCCACTCCAGTATTCTTGCCTGGAGAATCCCAGGGATGGAGGAGCCTAGTGGGCTGCCGTCTATGGGGTCGCACAGAGTCGGACACGACTGAAGAGACTTAGCAGCAGCAGCAGCAGCTGACTCTACAACATTTAACTGTATATATTTCATTGTTACCTCAAAAAAAAGTCTTTGTGCTTGCTGAGTATTTTGACAGTGTTACGAAACAGTTTAACTAGTAGTCTTTTTTTTTTTTTTTTCAGTTTTGAAAACTAGATTTTTGTTCACAATTTTGGGTTTATGTGATTCAGTCAAAGTTGTTAGCCTCTGTATTCCTTTTTTCCATTTCCAATTGAGTCTTCTTAAGGTAAAGAATCCTATTTCCTCACACTTTCACCAAAATTTCTACTTTCCAATATTATTCAGTTTAATTATTTTTCACCACCTAAGTCTCTATGCTTGAAACTTATAAGATAGCAAGTCTGTGGAAAATGAACTTGCATGAAACATCTAAACTGCCACAAATCAGTAACCTTTCTTAGCAATTCTTCCTGTCCCCCATACATATTATCCAAGAGAGCCAAGTGGCTTTCTTACCCTGAACATGGAGGTGATGTCAGTATATTGCTTACAGGTATAATACATCTAGAGAGAGGAATATTAGTTATAGGCAAGGTTGGTTATGGACAATATCACAAAAGATAAGACCTTAGAAACTAAAAGATAAAACGAAACCTTCTTGGTTTTCTTTTCTGTCTCCGTGTTGGCTTCTT
The DNA here is from genome assembly GCA_006410635.1 of Cephalophus harveyi. Lineage (NCBI taxonomy): Eukaryota > Metazoa > Chordata > Mammalia > Artiodactyla > Bovidae > Cephalophus > Cephalophus harveyi. Next base: position 22,711 of record SJYT01024445.1, read on the forward strand.
TTCTTCTTTGATAAGATGACAGGAAATCCAGGCTGAAAAGCTCAAGGTATCAAAAAGGAGATTGTTAGTTAGAACTATGTAAAGATGATGGTATAGAAGAAGCCATGGATTTCATTTCAGTGCCTCCAACATATTGGGGCACACAGCAGTAGGGACTCAGAGGGGAGACTTTAAGTAACTTAAAGAATAACACCATAACCACCCTGAGATTTCTCATGGAGAGATCTCCTTCTAAGAATCCAGAGGGGATATCAATTAAACTGGTTCTGGTTAAAACTGAAAAGTTTATTCAAAATGTCTAAATGGCAAGCAAATTATGTGCTCTAAAACTGAAGTGATTATGCTGAATTCTGTTTTTTTTTTCAATTATCAACTTGAAACAACTGTTTTCTGAATGTTTCATCACAAGCTTCCTTATGTATTTCACTTCCCTAGAGAGCAAATTAGCAATAGTGGGAATAGTGCCAAAGGAAAGAGAAGTTTTTTATGTGATCATTTTTAAAATCACTCTACGAACAATCATGAACTCTAATTCTTTTACTGGTTCTTTTTCCATGAAGCAACCTTCTGTAAAGTATCATTCATTAACTCAGTGCTATAAAAACAACCTGTGTGATCATCAATAGAAGCACTGGACAAATTTGTAGAAAACAAATTGATTGGGAAGTTTTTTGCTATACCTATTGATGGGGTAGTTGATGTAAAAATCCAAGGATGAAAATGATTGTTGCCAAATCCTCTTGAGTACCTGACCAGATATCAAGTTAATGAAAAGGGCTTCATCCTAAATTAGAGCTTAAGAATTAAACTCTTGTTTGAAAAAAACAATAGGCTTTTGCTTCATTTTTTATTTTTAATTGGAGGAAAATTGCTTTACAATGTTGAGTTGGTTTCTACCATAGCAAAATTCATGTAAGAATTTGAAAAACATATGCACTACTTCATCACTTAAGTATATAAAGCAATGTGTCTCAGTCAGTTAGATAGTTTAGATATGCTTTTTTTTTTTTTTTTTTGGGAACATCAGACTCTTGAGATCTGGGATGAATACTACCCGTGTCTTCCTGAAATGGGAAAAGTAATAAGTGTGGAAAGTTAAAAAAATTAAATAACATCATATATCATTCCAACAACCAAAGAACTAGTGTTATATTTTGATCTATATGTTTAGGAATATGGATGGAATTTAGATAGTTAGGGTATATTGTTAAGCATAATATTTCTGAAGAGTGGGCCATTGCACTGCCATACTTAATACCCCAACTGTGGAATCAGCCTAGGAAACTAGTTACAATTGTTTCTCTTTATAATAATCTATATTCAGTTGCATAAGTGAGCAAAAACAATATTTGCTTCATTCTTTCACTTTATTATATATCATATAATGTTGCAACCTGCAATCTGATTTTAATGATATCATGGTAAATTATCATAAAGAGAAACAATAGTAATGAGCTTACTATGTTGATTCCACATTTGTGGCATTGAATATGGCGGTGCAATGGACTTCTCTACAGAAATATTTGTGTTCAAATCTTTTTCTTTGTAAGAGTTTTCAAGAAGTAGAGTTACTAAGGGAAAGGAGAGAAATCCATACTACCAAATAAACCCTCAAATGATTTTATAGCACTTAGTAGCAATATATATTGGTAAGACAATGTCTATTTCACCAGCCTTAGAGCTTCTCTTTTAATTCTGATATATACATATATATATATATATGTTTATGTCTATGTGTTGCATGCTACAATTTCTGTAAAACAATTGAAACAGCCATATCATCATCATCACTTTCATCATTATGACCTGAACTTTGGCTCAGTTTATGTGTGTGTGTGTGTATGTATTTGTGAAATGTAAGGAGCTACGTATAAGGCGATTGTAGATATTGATAAAAAGCTGATGTAGCTATTCTTTAAAAAAATTATGTTAACTAGATGATAGTTCCTTTACAATATTGTAGTGGTTTTTTGCCATACATCAGCATGAATTGGCCACAGACATACATGTGTCCTCCCCATCATTAAGACCCCCTCCCACCTCCCTCCCCACCCTATCTCTCTGGGTTGTCCCAGAGCACCAGCTTTGGGTGCCCTGCTTCATGCATCAAACTTGCATGGGTCATCTGTTTTACATATGGTAATATATATGTTTCAATGACATTCTCTGAAATCATCCCACCCTCATCTTCTCCCACTGAGTCCAAATGCCTGTTCTTTTTGTCTGTGTCTCCTTTGCCGCCCTGCATGTAAGATTATCAGTACCATCTTTCTAAATTCCATATATATGCATTAATATACAGTATTTGTCTTTCTTTTTCTGACTTGCTTCACTCTATATAATAGGCTCCAGATTCTTGATGATACTATTCTCCATATGCATAATCTATCAGCTATCATCTCCTGATATGCTGTTTCTCTCTGGGGATATCAAACTATAAGTTATGGGATGAATTCTTCATATGACCATGGGAAGAAAGTAAGAATATGTCAACACTGTATTGTATGATGAAGCATCATTATTTTATGTGAAAATCTGAGATTACTGATATTAACTGACAAAACACCCAACAAACAAATTTAAGTGTGTATAATGTGCTAGGCACTATATTAGAAACCATTGACCTACTTGTGATCAAGGTATAAATTCTCCATGGCAAATTAGAGCTAATAGGTTTGTGATGATGAGATTAGTAAATACATTCAAAGTAAAAAGTTATGACTATCATTAGTTTATATTATTACCAGATAAATGATCTTTTTCTTAAAATTTGTTTCTATCAGTTTCTACTTCCCAGAATTGAATCTTGTAACCCCAGACCACTCTTATCAATCAAAGTTTGTCAAGGAAGAGCAAGTTTAGAGTGATTGGTGCACTTTTCTCTACTAAATTTGACATGAGCTCAGTTTCCTAAACACCACTCAGTGTTGTCCATGGTGTAAATTCAGATTTCTACTCTGTGACTGTCAATAACCTGTTTCTGTGTTGAACCCAGAGAAAAATTTTATATACTCTGTTTCTATACATTTTTCTTTGTCTAATACACTACTACTAATTTATAAGCCTGGCTTGTTGACTCTTCATTTAAAATACCCTAAATTGAACCATTTTCCCCCCATCTTACTCTATCAACTGAGTTCAATGCATCGACAGTCTTTTAACCCCAACCACATTCTCTAAATATACTGCTATCAATCATTTATAATTTTTTCTTCTCATATAATATTACTATGTATGTTTGAAAATTGTGCTATATTAACTGACTTATCAATTTCAAATGAAACATTGATGCTGCTTAAGAATGATGAGGAAATTAACAAATGCTGCCTCCCAACATTCTGGTTCCCTTGAGTCTATAATTTGGTTTCTTATGTTTTAATATTTATATTAGGACAGATGACAACATATACATCAATTATTTTTTAGGCAAAAAATAATTTTATTATTTTAATATTTAAGAAGTACTATTTTAATGGGTGATACAGCATAATGTTTTTTAAAATTTATTGAAATATGACTGATTTCAGTCAAATTTATTGACTGATTTAAATTCAGTCAAATTTATTGAAATATGACTGACACGATATTAGTCTCAGATATATAGCATAGGGCTTCCCTGATAGCTCAGTTGGTAAAGAATTCTTCTACAATGCAGGAGACCCCGGTTTGATTCCTGGGCCGGGAAGATCCACTGGAGAAGGCATAGGCTACCCGCTCAAGTACTCTTGGGCTTCCCTTGTGGCTCAGCTGGTAAAGAATGGGGGATTCATGTTGATGTATGGCAAAACCAATACAATATTGTAAAGTAATTAACCTCCAATTAAAAAAAAAAAAAGAATTGCCCCAATGTGCAGCAGACCTGGGCTCGATTTCCAGGTTGGGGAAATCCCCTGGAGAAGGGAAATGCTTCCAATATTCTGGCCTGGAGAATTCCAGGCAAACACGACTGAATGACTTTCATGTATAGCATAGTGATTCAATATTTTTTCAGATTATATTCCATTAAGATTATTATGAGATATGGCTGTAATTCCCTATGATATAAGATATATTCTTATTGTTTACTTATTTTATATATAATAGCTTTCATCTCTCAGTATGCCTACCTTGTACTTCCTCCCTCCTCTCTCCCCTCTAATAACATGTTAGTTTTCTATATCTTTGAGTCTGTTTCTGTTTTGCAATAATATAGTCTTTTGTATTACTTTTTATTTCATGTATGAATGATGTTGTAAACTATTTTTCTTTCTCTGTCTGACTTATATCACAAAGCATATTTCCAGGTCCATTCATGTTGCTTCAAATTGCAACATTTCATTCCTTTTGTAATATATAGTATTATTTTGTATGTATTTACATCTTTTTATTTTAATTGAGTAATATTGCATTGCATATACTACATCATCTTTATCCATCTTTAATCCATCAATGGACATAGGACATCCAGGTTGGTTCCATGTCCTGGCTATTGTAAAAAGTGCTGCAATGAACACTGAGGTACATGTGCCTTACTGAGTTATGGTTTTCTCAGGGTATATATCCAGTAGTGAGTTTGCTGGGTCATATAGTAGTTCTATGTTTAGATTTTTAAGGAAACACCATACTTTTCTCCATACTGGATGTATCAATTTACAGTCTCACCAACAGTGTAAGAGAGTTCCCTTTACTCCACATTTTTCTCCAGTATTTATTGTTCATAGAGTTTTAGATGAAGGCCATTCTGGCTGATGTGAGATAATACCTCATTGAAGTTTTGATTTGCATTTCTCGAATGATTTATGATGTTGAGCATCATTTCCTGTGCCCTTAGTTTCTATATATCTTTTCTGGAGTGATGTTTATTTAGGCTTTGCACCTATTTTTTATTGAAAAAAATTTTTTTAATATTGAGCTCAATGAGCTGTTTGTATGTTTTGGAGATTAATCATTTGTCTGTTGCTTCATTTGCAAATATTTCCTCCTCTTCTTAAGGTTGTCTTTTTTGTCTTATTTATCATTTCCTTTGTTGTGCAAAAGCTTTTAAGTTTAATTAGGTCTAAATTTTTTATATTATTTTCATTATTCTAGAAAGTGGGTCCAAAATGGTCTTGCTGTGGCTTATATCAAATAGTTTTTTTCCTATGTTTTCCTCTAAGGGTTTTATAGTGTCTTGTCTTACATCATGTCTTTAATTCATTTTGAGTTTATTTTTGTGTATGGTGTTAGGCAGTGTTCTAATTACAGTCTTTTAAGTGTAGCTGTCCAGATTTCCTATCACCACTTATTGAAAAGGCTGTTGTTTACTTTATCGTGTATTCTCGCCTCCTTTATCATTGAATTACTTATTTTATATATAATAGCTTTCATCTCTCAGTATGCCTACCTTGTACTTCCTCCCTCCTCTCTCCCCTCTAATAACATGTTAGTTTTCTATATCTTTGAGTCTGTTTCTGTTTTGCAATAATATAGTCTTTTGTATTACTTTTTATTTCATGTATGAATGATGTTGTAAACTATTTTTCTTTCTCTGTCTGACTTATATCACAAAGCATATTTCCAGGTCCATTCATGTTGCTTCAAATTGCAACATTTCATTCCTTTTGTAATATATAGTATTATTTTGTATGTATTTACATCTTTTTATTTTAATTGAGTAATATTGCATTGCATATACTACATCATCTTTATCCATCTTTAATCCATCAATGGACATAGGACATCCAGGTTGGTTCCATGTCCTGGCTATTGTAAAAAGTGCTGCAATGAACACTGAGGTACATGTGCCTTACTGAGTTATGGTTTTCTCAGGGTATATATCCAGTAGTGAGTTTGCTGGGTCATATAGTAGTTCTATGTTTAGATTTTTAAGGAAACACCATACTTTTCTCCATACTGGATGTATCAATTTACAGTCTCACCAACAGTGTAAGAGAGTTCCCTTTACTCCACATTTTTCTCCAGTATTTATTGTTCATAGAGTTTTAGATGAAGGCCATTCTGGCTGATGTGAGATAATACCTCATTGAAGTTTTGATTTGCATTTCTCGAATGATTTATGATGTTGAGCATCATTTCCTGTGCCCTTAGTTTCTATATATCTTTTCTGGAGTGATGTTTATTTAGGCTTTGCACCTATTTTTTATTGAAAAAAATTTTTTTAATATTGAGCTCAATGAGCTGTTTGTATGTTTTGGAGATTAATCATTTGTCTGTTGCTTCATTTGCAAATATTTCCTCCTCTTCTTAAGGTTGTCTTTTTTGTCTTATTTATCATTTCCTTTGTTGTGCAAAAGCTTTTAAGTTTAATTAGGTCTAAATTTTTTATATTATTTTCATTATTCTAGAAAGTGGGTCCAAAATGGTCTTGCTGTGGCTTATATCAAATAGTTTTTTTCCTATGTTTTCCTCTAAGGGTTTTATAGTGTCTTGTCTTACATCATGTCTTTAATTCATTTTGAGTTTATTTTTGTGTATGGTGTTAGGCAGTGTTCTAATTACAGTCTTTTAAGTGTAGCTGTCCAGATTTCCTATCACCACTTATTGAAAAGGCTGTTGTTTACTTTATCGTGTATTCTTGCCTCCTTTATCATTGATTAGATGACCATAGATATGTGGCTTTATCTCTATGCTCTAGGCTTTCTAACCTGTGCTATATATATATATAGCCAGTACCATTTGTTTGATTACTGTAGCTTTGTAGTATAGTCTTAAGTTGGAAAGCCTGATTCCTCCTGTTCCATTTCTCTTTCTCAACCTTCCTTACTTTAGTAATTTGGAGTCTTTCGTGCTTAAATTAAAATTGCAAAATGATTTGCTCTAATTCTATGAATAATGACATAGGTAATTTGATAGGAATTGCATTGAATTTATAGATTGCCTTGAGTACTATAGTCATTTTCAATATTTTCTTTCTTCTGATACAAGAATATGGCATATTTCTCCATCAATTTATATCCTCTTTGATTGCTTTCATCAGTGTTTTACAGTTTTCTGAGTACAGTTATTTTCCTTTATAGGTAGACTTATTCCTATGTATTTTCTTTTTGTTGTGATGGTAAATGGGATTGTTTCCTTAATTTCTTTCTATTCTTTCATTATTAGTGTATAGGCATACAAGAGATAGCTCTGCACTAATTTTGTATCCTGCAACTTCACCAATTGCATTGATTAGGTCCAGTCATTTTCTGGTAGAATCTTTAGGGTTTTCTGTGTATGGTAACCAGAGATCAAATTGCTAACATTCACTGGATCATCAAAAAAGCAAGAGAGTCCGAAAGACTGTTCTATACATCTGTGTCTCTTTTGCTGTCTCTCATACAGGGTTATTGTTACAATATTTCTAAATTCCATATATATGCATTAGTATATGTATTGGTGTTTTTCTTTCTGGCTTACTTCACTCTGTATAATAGGCTCCAGTTTCATCCACCTCATTAGAACTGATTCAAATGTATTCTTTTTAATGAGAGGGAGATGGAGAGGGTGGGATAATTTGGGAGAATGGCATTGAAACATGTATAATATCATATAAGAAATGAATAGCCAGTCCATGTTTGATGCATGATACTGGATGCTTGGGGCTGGTGCACTGAGATGACTCAGAGGGATGGTACAAGGAGGGAGGAGGGAGGGGGGTTCAGGATGGGGAACATGTGTATACCTGTGGCAGATTCATGTTGATGTATGGCGAAACCAATACAATATTGTAAAGTAATTAACCTCCAATTAAAATAAATAAATTTATATTAAAAAATGAAAACTAAAAAAAAAAAAAAAAAAGCAAGAGAGTTCCAGAAAAACATCTATTTTGCTTTGTTGACTACGCCAAAGCCTTTGACTGTGTCTATTATGAAAAACTGTGGAAAATTCTTAAAGAGATGGGAATATCAGACCACCTGACCTGCCTCTTGAGAAACCTGTATGCAGATCAGGAAGCAACAGTTAGAATTGGACATGGAACAACAGACTGGTTGCAAATTGGGAAAGGAGTATGTCAAGGCTGTATATTGTCACCCTGCTTGTTTAACTTTTACGCAGAATACATCATGCAGGATGCTGAGCTGGATGAAATGCAAGCTGGAATAAAAATTGCTGGGAGAAATATCAATAACCTCAGATTCACAGATGACACCACTCTTATGGCAGAAAGCAAAGAAGAACTAAAGAGCCTCTTGACGAAAATGAAAGAGGAGAGTGAAAAAGTTGGCTTAAAACTCAATATTCAGAAAACTAAGATCATGGCATCTGGTCCCATCACTTCATGGCAAATAGATGTGGAAACAGTGGAAATAGTGGCTGACTTTATTTTCTTAGGCTCCAAAATTACTGCAGATGGTGACTGTCTCTGTTAAATTAAAAGACACTTGCTCCTTGGAAGAAAGGCTATAATCAACCTAGATAGAATATTAAAAAGCAGAGACATTATTTTACTGACAAAGGTCCGTCTAGTCAAAGCCATGGTTTTTCCAGTAGTCATGTATGGATGTGAGAGCTGGACTATAAAGAACGCTGAGCAGCGAAGAATTGATACTTTTAAACTATGGAGATGGAGAAGACTCTTGAGAGTCCCTTGGACTGCAAGGAGATCCAACCAGTCCATCCTAAAGGATATCAGTCCTGAATATTCATTGGAAGGACTGATGCTGAGGCTGAAACTCCAATACTTTGGCCACCTGATGTGAAGATCTGACTCTTTGGAAAAGACCTTGATGCTGGGAGAGATTGAAGGCAGGAGGAGAAGGGGACGACAGAGGATGAGATGGGTGGATGGCGTCACCAACACAATGGACTTAAATTTGAATAAGCCCCGTAAGTTGTTGATGGAAAAGGAATCCTGGTGTGCTGCAGTCCATGGGCATGCAAAGAGTTGGACATGACTGAGTGACTGAATTGAAATGAACTGATGTATAGTAACATGTCATATACAAACAGTGAGTTTTACTTCTCTTTTTCCAATTTGTATTCCTTTTATTTCTTTTTCTTCTGTATTTGCTGTGTCTGGGACCTCCAAAACTATATTAAAAAAGCCTGGCAAGTGTGGAGATCCTTTTCTCTTTCCTGATCTTAGGGGAAATGTTTTCAGTTTCTTACCACTGAAAATGATGTTTTCTGTGGGTTTACCATGAAAGTGAAAGTCGTTCAGTCATGTCCAACTCTTTGTGACCCCATGGACTATACAGTGCATGGAAATCACCAGGGCAGTATACTGGAGCAGGTAGCCTATCCCTTCTGTAGCGAAACTTCCCAACCCAAGAACTGAACTGGTGTCTCCAGCATTGCAGGCAGATTCTATACCAGCTGAGCTACCGGGGAAACCTCTTCCCCAGGTTTACCGTATTTAGGGAGGTTTCTTCTATGCCAATTTTTATGGAGAGTTTTTATTATAAAGGGGCGTTGAATTTTGTCAAAAGCTTTTTCTGTGTCTATTGAAATGACCATATGGTTTTTGTTCTCTACTTTGTTAATATGATCAGTCAGTCAGTTCAGTCACTCAGTCATGGCTGCAGTCACCATCTGCAGTGATTTTGGAGCCTAAGAAAATAAAGCATGTCACTGTTTCCATGGTTTCCCCATCTATTTGCCATGAAGGGATGGGACCAGATTCCATTCTCTTTCTTTTTTGAATGTTGAATTTTAAGTCAGTTTTTTCACTCTCCTTTTTCACTTTCATCAAAAGGCTGTTTAGTTCCTCTTCACTTTCTGCCATAAAGGTGGTGTCATCTGTGTATCTGAGGTTATTGATATTTCTCTCAGCAATCTTAATTCCAGCTTGTGCTTCATCCAGCCCAGCATTTCACATGATGTACTCTGCATATATCACATTAATTGAATTTGTGTATATGGAAGTACCATTTCATTTCCTGGGATAAATCCCACTTGATCATGGTGTATGATCTTATTGATACGTTGTTGGATTCTGTTAGCTAGCATTGTGCTGTTGATTTTTGTGTCTATGTTCATCAGTTATACTGGTCTATAATTTTCTTTTTATGTGATATCTCTGTCTGATTTTGGTATCAGGGTGAGGGTGAACCTGTAGAACAAATTTGGGAGTGTTCTTCCCACTGCAATCTTTTGGAAGAATTTGAGGATAGATTTTGGTTCTTCTCTTCATGTTTGGTAGAACACATCTCTGAAGCTACCTTGTCCTGGACTTTTGTTTGTTGGAAGATATTCAATTTCAATGCTTGTGATTGATCTGTTTATATTTTCTAATTTTTTCTGATTTGGTTTTGGAAGATTTTACCTTCTCAATAATTTGTACATTTCTTATAGGTTTTCCATTTTATTGGCTTATACTTGGGCTTCCCTCATAGCTCAGTTGGTAAAGAATCTGCCTGCGATGCAAGAGACCTTGGTTCGATTCCTGGGTAGGAAAGATCCACAGAAGGGATAGGCTTCTCATTCCAATATTCTTGGGCTTGCCTTGTGGTTCAGCTGGTAAAGAATCCACCTGCAATGTGGGAGACCTGGGTTTGATCCCTGGGTTGGGAATATCCCCTTGGGAAGGGAAAGATTACCCACTTCAGTATAATGGCCTGGAGAATTCCATGAACTACGTCCATGTGGTTGCAAAGAGTTGGACACGACTGAGCAAATTAAACTTGCTTGTAGTAGTCTCTATGGTGTCAGTTGTGATTTCTTCTTTTTCATTTCTGGTTTTATTAATATGAGTTCTCTCCCTTTTTTTCTTGAGGAGTCTGACTAAAAGTCTATCAATTTATCTTCTCATAGAACCAACTTTTACTTGTATTGATCTTTGCTATGGTTTTCTTCATTTTTATTTAAATTATTTCTGCTCTGATATTTATGATTTCTTTCATTCTACTGACTTTGAATTTTCTATGTTCTTTTTTCTTTAGTTGCCTTAGATGTAAGATTAGGTTTTCATTTGAGATTTTTCTCTTTTCTTGAGGTGAGATTGAATTGCTATAAACTTCTGTCTTAGAACATTTTTGTTGTGCCCCATAGGATTTGGGTCATAGTGTTTTTGTTGTCATTTGTTTCTATTTATTTTTTATTTCCTCTTTAATTTCTGCAATGATCACTCAGTTATTTAGCAGCTCATTGTTTAGCCTCCATGTGTTTGTGCTTTTTACAGTCCTCCCCGCACCGCCCCCCCCCCCCCGTAATTGATTTCTAACATTATAGTGTTGTGGTTGGAAAACAAATTTGATACAATTTCAATTTTCTTAAATTATCTGATGCTTCATTTGTGATCCAAGATGTAATTTATTCTGGAGTATGTTCTATGTACTTGAGAAGAAAGTGCATTCTGCTGCTTTCAGATGGAGCATTCTATAATTATCGATTAAATCTATCTGATCTATTGGGTCATTTAAAGTTTCTGTTTCCTTACTTATTTTTTTGTCTGAATAATCTGTCTATTGGTGCAGGTGGGGTGTTAACGTCTCACACTATTACTGTCTTGCTGTCGATTTCTCCTTTTATGATGGTTACCATTATTAGTCTTATGTGTTTAGGTGCCTCCATATTTATAGTTGTTATATTTTCTTCTTGAATTGATCCATTGATCATAATGAAATACCCTTCCTTATCTCTTCTAACAGTTTTTATTTTAAAGTCTATTTTGTCTATATGAGTATTACTACTCTGGCTTTTTAAAAATTTCCATTTGCATCGGACATCATTTTCCATCCCCTCATTCTTAATCTGTATATGTCCCTAGGTCTGAAGTGGGTCTCTTGTAAGCAGAATATATACAGGTCTTGTTTTTGTGTCCATTCAAAAATCTGTGTCTTTTGGTTGGGGCATTTAATCTATTTACATTTAAGGTAATTATAAATATGCATGTTTCTATTTCCATTTTCTTAGCTAGTGGTAAAGAATCTGCTTGCAATGCAGGAGCTCTAAGTTCAATTCCTGGCTTGAGAAGATAGCCTGGAGAAGGGAATGGCAACACATTCCACTATTCTTGCCTGGAAAATCCCATGGGCAGAGGAGTCTGGTGGGCTACAGTCCATGGGGTTGCAAAGAGTCAGACATAGCTGAGCAACTGACATTTTCACTTTAACCTTCAATTGTTTTGTGTTTGTTTTTGGTAGTTTTTTTCTTCTCTTTTGTTTTCTGCCTAGACAAGCATTTATTGTAAGGCTGGTCTGGTAGTGCTGAATTCTCTTAGCTTTTGCTTGTCTATAAACTTTTGATTTCTTTGTCAAATCTGAATGAGATACTTGCTGGGTAGTGCAATCTTGGTTGTAGGTTTTTTCCTCCTTTCATCATTTTAAATATATCATGCCTTCAGACCTTCTGGCTTGCAGAGTTTCTGCTGAAAAATCAACTGATAGGTTTATAGGGATTCCCCTGTATGCAATTTTTTTTTATTACTGCTTTTCATATTTATTCTCTGTATTTAATTTTTGTTAATTTCATTAATATTTGTTTTTGTGTGTTTCTCCTAGAATCCTGTAAGGGTTTCTCTGTTCTTTCTGTACCTGTGTGTCTATTCCTTTCCCATGTTAGGAAAGCTTTCTACTGTCTTCAAGTATATTCTCACACCCATTCTCTTCTTCTCCTGAGGCACCTATAATCCGAATAGTGCTGTGTTTAATACTTTCTCAGGGTTCTCTGAGTCTGTCCTCAATTATTTTTGTTCTTTTTTCTTCATTTTGTTCCTCAACAGTTATTCCCATCATTTTACCTTGCAATTCACTTGTCTATTTTTCTGTCTCAGTTATTCTGCAATTGATTCCTTCTGAAGTATTTTTTATTTCAGTTATTGTGCTGTTCATCAGTTTGCTTATTCTTTAGTTCTACAATCTTGTTAAATGTTTTTGCATTTTCTCCATTCTAATTTCAAGATTTTGGAACATCTTTACTATAATTATTCTAAATTCTTTTTCAAACAGGTTGTCTATTTCCTCTACATTTATTGGGGATTTTAGGTTTTTATCCTGGCCCTTCATATGTAACATATCTTTTTGTTATCTCATTTTCTTTGATGGGTAGAACTGTGTGCCTGTTTTACTAGTTGTTGGACCTGCAGTTTCTAGCAGTGGAGTTTGAAGGCTGTTGTGTAGAGCTTGGTCTTGTTTGTTAAGATGTGGACCTCTGTGATACCTCACTCCAGTTAATATTCCCTGGGGCCTAAGGTTCTCTGATAGTCAAGTGGTTTGGACATGATGATCCTACCATAAGAGTTCAGGCCTGATCTTCAGCCCATGAACCAAGATCTCATAAGTACCATATGTAGGGGGAGGGGGGCGGGAAACAGGTACAGAACACTAACAAAGAATAAAACATAAAATAAGTTTTGAAAACTGACATGTATATTAAAAAAAATAAGAATATATATGAAACAAACATGGCAGCAGTAAAACTGAAATCTAATAGCATGTAACAAAAAGAACAAAAGGCAAAAAAAAAAAAAGAAACTTGGCTGTGGGGGGCAGGGCTTAGGTGGGACAGGGCTTAGGTGGGAATGGGTTTAGATTTAGGACCCATATCACAGGAAAAGGCCTTGGGTGTGGGTGGGGGCTAGGGCCCAGTCTCAGCCCAGCTGAGGGGGCTCCAGAGTGCCTCTGACCTCAGGGTGTGGAAGATCAGGCCTCAGGCCTCAGCAGGCTCTCCAGGCTGAGTGGGTGTGGAGGAACATCAAGCACATTCCCTCCAATCCTCTGACCTTCAAAGGTAGCCCCCACTCTAACCAATATCCCAGAGTTAAGCATACCTCTTCAGGCTTGTGAACTTCTCCCTTTCCCTCCTTTACCCAGCCTTTAGGTGCATTGGTCCCTTCTGGCCTCCACTTTTCTCCACTTGATCCTCTCCAAGTCCTACTGATCACTTGAGGATTCCTGTCATCTACCTGGTTGTCAGAAGTCCCTCACTAGCATCTGGAAAATATCATAGTTTTGGGAAGACATCAATTTCAGGTTTTTGCTCTCTATTCTCTTGTCTCCATCCCAACACATTTTCTTTTTTTTACTCATATGTTGATGGACATTTATATCAATAACCTCAGACATGCAGATGACACCACCCTTATGGCAGAAAGTAAAGAGGAACTAAAAAGCCTCTTGATGAAAGTGAAAGAGGAGAGTGAAAAAGTTGGCTTAAAGCTCAACATTCAGAAAACAAAGATCATGGCATCTGGTCCCATCACTTCATGGGAAATAGATGGGGAAACAGTGGAAACAGTGTCACACTTTGNGAAAGTGAAAGAGGAGAGTGAAAAAGTTGGCTTAAAGCTCAACATTCAGAAAACAAAGATCATGGCATCTGGTCCCATCACTTCACAGGAAATAGATGGGGAAACAGTGGAAATAGTATCAAACTTTATTTTGGGGGGCTCCAAAATCACTGCAGATGGTGACTGCAGCCATGAAATTAAAAGACGCTTACTCCTTGGAAGAAAAGTTATGACAAACCTAGACACTATATTTTAAAGCCGAGACATTACTTTGGTGACAAAGGTCTATATAGTCAAAGCTATGGCTTTTCCAATAGTCATGTATGGATGTGAGAGCTGGACCATGAAGAAAGTTGAGCACCAAAGAATTAATGCTTTTAAACTGTGGTGTTGGGGAAGACTCTTGAGAGTCCCTTGGACAGCAAGGAGATGAAACCAGTTAATCATAAAGGAAATCCTGAATATTCATTGGAAGGACTGATGCTGAAGCTGAAACTCCAATACTTAGGCCACCTGATGTGAAGAACTTCTTCATTGGAAAAGACCCTGATGCTGGGAAAGATTGAAGGCAGGGAGGAGAAGGGGATGATAGAGGAAGTGACGGTTGGATGGCATCACCAACTCAATGGACATGAGTTTGAGCAAGCTCTAGGAGTTGGTAATGGACAAGGAAGTCTGGCGTGTTGCAGTCCATGGGGTTGCAAAGAGCTAGACATGACTGAGTGATTGAACTGAACTGGCTGATGTGGCAAAAGAGACTTTGCAATGTGATTAAGGAATATTGGAAGAAAAGTTATGTCCAACCTAGATAGCATTTTCAAAAGCAGAGACATTACTTTGCCGACTAAGGTCCGTCTAGTCAAGGCTATGGTTTTTCCAGTGGTCATGTATGGATGTGAGAGTTGGACTGTGAAGAAGGCTGAGAGCCGAAGAATTGATGCTTTTGAGGTGTGGTGTTGGAGAAGACTCTTGAGAGTCCCTTGGACTGCAAGGAGATCTAACCAGTCCATTCTGAAGGAGATCAGCCCTGGGATTTCTTTGGAGCGAATGATGCTGAAGCTGAAACTCCAGTACTTTGGCCACCTCATGCGCAGAGTTGACTCATTGGAAAAGACTCTGATGCTGGGAGGGATTGGGGGCAGGAGGAGAAGGGGACGACAGAAAATGAGATGGCTGGATGGCATCACTGACTCGATGGACATGAGTTTGAGTGAACTCTGGGAGTTGGTGATGGACAGGGAAACCTGGCGTGCTGCGATTCATGGGGTTGCAAAGAGTCGGACACGACTGAGTGACTGAACTAAACTTCTTTGGGATTGGAATGAAAACTGACATTTTCCAGTCCTGTGGCCACTGCTGAGTTTTCCAAATTTGCTGGCATAATGAGTGCAGCAGTTTCACAGCATCATCTTTTAGGATTTGAAATAGCTCAACTGGAATTCCATCACCTCCACTAACTTTGTTTGTAGTGATGCTTCCTAAGGCCCTCTTGACTTCACATTCCAGAATGTCTGGCACTACGTGAGTGATCATGCCATTATGATTATCTGGTTCGTGAAGATCTTTTTTATATAGTTCTTCTGTGTATTCTTGACACCTCTTCTCAATATCTTTTGCTCTGCTAGGTCCATACCATTTTTGTCCTTTATTGAGCACATATTTGCCTGAAATAGTCCTTGTTATCTCTAATATTCTTGAAATGATCTTTAGTCTTTCCCATCACTGAGGAAGGCTCTCTTATCTCTCCTTGCTATTCTTCGGATCTGTGCATTCAAATGGGTATATCTTTCCCTTTCTCCTTTGCCTTTCACTTCTCTTCTTCAGAGCTATTTGTAAGGCCTCCTCAGACAGCCATTTTGCTTTTTTGTATTTCTTTTTCTTGTGGATGGTCTTGATCCCTATCTCCTGTACAGTGCTATGAATCTCCATCCATAGTTCTTCAGGCACTCTGCCTATCAGATATAGTCCCTTAAATCTACTTCTCACTTCTACTGTATAATCCTAATGAATTTAATTTAGGTCATATCTGAATGGTCTAGTGGTTTTCCCCACTTTCTTCAATTTAAGTCTGAACTTGACAATAAGGAGTTCATGATCTGAGCCACAGTCAGCTCCCAGTCTTGTTTTTGCTCACTGTATAGGGCTTCTCTATCTTTGGCTGCAAAGAATATAATCAATCTGATTTCAATGTTGACCATCTGGTGATGTCCATGTGTAGAGAGAGTCTTTCCTTATTTTGTTGGAAGAGGGTGTTTGCTATGACCAGTGTGTTCTCTTGGCAAAACTCTATTAGACTTTGCCCTGCGTCTTTCTGTACTCTAAGGCCAAATTTGCCCATTACTCCAGGTGATTCCTGACTTCCTACTTTTGCATTCCAGTCCCCTATAGTGAAAAGGAAATCTTTTTTTGGGTGTTAGTTCTAGAAGGTCTCAGGTCTTCATAGAACCATTCAACTTCAGCTTCCTCAGCATTACTGATCAGGTCATAGACTTGGATTACTGTTATATAGAATGGTTTGCCTTGGAAATGAGCAGAGATCATTCTGTCATTTTTGAGATTGCATTTAAGTACTGCATTTTAGACTCTTATTTACTATGATGGCTACTCCATTTCTTCTAAGGGATTCTTGCCCACAGTAGTGGATATAATGGTTATCTGAGTTAAATTCACCCATTACATAGATAGCTTTTCTATGTGGGCTATCATAAATAGTACTGCTATGAACACAAGTGCATGTATCCGTTTGGAATATTGTTTTCATGTTTTTAGATATATACCCAGGGATAGAATTGCTGGATCATATGGTAGTTCTATTTTTAGTTTTTATGAGAAACATCCATACTTTTTTCCCATAGTGATGCAGTTTACATTCCCAACAAGTGTTCACATATTCCTTTTTCTTTATATCCTCACCATTTATTATTTGTAGAGTTTTTGATGATAGCTATTTGGACAGGTGTGATGTGGTATCTCACTGTGTTTGGATTTGCATTCTCTAATAATTTGCAATGTCGAGCATATTTTCTTGTGCCTATTGCCCATCTATATGTGTTCTTAGAAAAAAAATGTCTATTCTGCCCACTTATTTTATTGAGTCATTTTTTGTATTAACTTGTGTGAGCTGTTTATTTATTTTGTATGTTAATCCCTTGTAGGTCACATCATTTTCAAACATTTTCTCCCAGTTTTTAGTTTGCATTTTTTTGTGAAGTTTTATTATTTTTAAAAAATTTTTACAATATGTGTTAGTTTTTGCCATACCAGAGTATCAATCAGGTATGCTAAGTCACTTCAGTCGTGTCTGACTCTGTGCGACCCCATAGACGGTAGCCCACCAGGCTACCTGTCCCTGGGATTCTCCAGGCAAGAACACTGGAGTGGGTTGCCATTTCCTTCTCCAATGCATGAAAGTGAAAAGTGAAAGTGAAGTGGCTCAGTTGTGTCTGACTCCTAGCGACCCCATGGACTGTAGCCTACCAGGCTCCTCTGTCCATGGGATTTTCCAGGCAAGAGTACTGGAGTGGGGTGCCATTGCCTTCCCTGTGAATCAGGTATAATTATGCATATATCCCCTCCTCCTTGAGCCTCCCTCTTTTTTTATTAGCTTCCATTTGTTTACTTTTGCTTTTATTTTTCCTTAAGAGACAAATATAAAATATATTGCTATAATTTATACCAGAGTGTTTTGCCCATGTTTTTTTTCTAGGAGTTTTATGATTTTAGGTCTTAAATTTAGGACTTTAGTCAAACTTGACTTTTTTTTTAATGTGGTGTGAGGTATTCTTGCCTCTATTGTTGTAAGTTAATTGGCCATAGGTCTGTGGGTTTATTTCTGAGCTCTTTCTTCTGTTTCATTGCTCTAGGTGGATACTTTGTGCCACTGCCATACTATTTTGATTACTGTAGCTTTATAGAACATTCTGAAGTCTGGGTATATAATACTTCCAGATTTGTTCTTTTCTTTTTTTTTTTTTTATCTGGGAGTTGGTGATGGACAGGGAAACCTGGCGTGCTGCGATTCATGGGGTTGCAAAGAGTCGGACACGACTGAGTGACTGAACTAAACTTCTTTGGGATTGGAATGAAAACTGACATTTTCCAGTCCTGTGGCCACTGCTGAGTTTTCCAAATTTGCTGGCATAATGAGTGCAGCAGTTTCACAGCATCATCTTTTAGGATTTGAAATAGCTCAACTGGAATTCCATCACCTCCACTAACTTTGTTTGTAGTGATGCTTCCTAAGGCCCTCTTGACTTCACATTCCAGAATGTCTGGCACTACGTGAGTGATCATGCCATTATGATTATCTGGTTCGTGAAGATCTTTTTTATATAGTTCTTCTGTGTATTCTTGACACCTCTTCTCAATATCTTTTGCTCTGCTAGGTCCATACCATTTTTGTCCTTTATTGAGCACATATTTGCCTGAAATAGTCCTTGTTATCTCTAATATTCTTGAAATGATCTTTAGTCTTTCCCATCACTGAGGAAGGCTCTCTTATCTCTCCTTGCTATTCTTCGGATCTGTGCATTCAAATGGGTATATCTTTCCCTTTCTCCTTTGCCTTTCACTTCTCTTCTTCAGAGCTATTTGTAAGGCCTCCTCAGACAGCCATTTTGCTTTTTTGTATTTCTTTTTCTTGTGGATGGTCTTGATCCCTATCTCCTGTACAGTGCTATGAATCTCCATCCATAGTTCTTCAGGCACTCTGCCTATCAGATATAGTCCCTTAAATCTACTTCTCACTTCTACTGTATAATCCTAATGAATTTAATTTAGGTCATATCTGAATGGTCTAGTGGTTTTCCCCACTTTCTTCAATTTAAGTCTGAACTTGACAATAAGGAGTTCATGATCTGAGCCACAGTCAGCTCCCAGTCTTGTTTTTGCTCACTGTATAGGGCTTCTCTATCTTTGGCTGCAAAGAATATAATCAATCTGATTTCAATGTTGACCATCTGGTGATGTCCATGTGTAGAGAGAGTCTTTCCTTATTTTGTTGGAAGAGGGTGTTTGCTATGACCAGTGTGTTCTCTTGGCAAAACTCTATTAGACTTTGCCCTGCGTCTTTCTGTACTCTAAGGCCAAATTTGCCCATTACTCCAGGTGATTCCTGACTTCCTACTTTTGCATTCCAGTCCCCTATAGTGAAAAGGAAATCTTTTTTTGGGTGTTAGTTCTAGAAGGTCTCAGGTCTTCATAGAACCATTCAACTTCAGCTTCCTCAGCATTACTGATCAGGTCATAGACTTGGATTACTGTTATATAGAATGGTTTGCCTTGGAAATGAGCAGAGATCATTCTGTCATTTTTGAGATTGCATTTAAGTACTGCATTTTAGACTCTTATTTACTATGATGGCTACTCCATTTCTTCTAAGGGATTCTTGCCCACAGTAGTGGATATAATGGTTATCTGAGTTAAATTCACCCATTACATAGATAGCTTTTCTATGTGGGCTATCATAAATAGTACTGCTATGAACACAAGTGCATGTATCCGTTTGGAATATTGTTTTCATGTTTTTAGATATATACCCAGGGATAGAATTGCTGGATCATATGGTAGTTCTATTTTTAGTTTTTATGAGAAACATCCATACTTTTTTCCCATAGTGATGCAGTTTACATTCCCAACAAGTGTTCACATATTCCTTTTTCTTTATATCCTCACCATTTATTATTTGTAGAGTTTTTGATGATAGCTATTTGGACAGGTGTGATGTGGTATCTCACTGTGTTTGGATTTGCATTCTCTAATAATTTGCAATGTCGAGCATATTTTCTTGTGCCTATTGCCCATCTATATGTGTTCTTAGAAAAAAAATGTCTATTCTGCCCACTTATTTTATTGAGTCATTTTTTGTATTAACTTGTGTGAGCTGTTTATTTATTTTGTATGTTAATCCCTTGTAGGTCACATCATTTTCAAACATTTTCTCCCAGTTTTTAGTTTGCATTTTTTTGTGAAGTTTTATTATTTTTAAAAAATTTTTACAATATGTGTTAGTTTTTGCCATACCAGAGTATCAATCAGGTATGCTAAGTCACTTCAGTCGTGTCTGACTCTGTGCGACCCCATAGACGGTAGCCCACCAGGCTACCTGTCCCTGGGATTCTCCAGGCAAGAACACTGGAGTGGGTTGCCATTTCCTTCTCCAATGCATGAAAGTGAAAAGTGAAAGTGAAGTGGCTCAGTTGTGTCTGACTCCTAGCGACCCCATGGACTGTAGCCTACCAGGCTCCTCTGTCCATGGGATTTTCCAGGCAAGAGTACTGGAGTGGGGTGCCATTGCCTTCCCTGTGAATCAGGTATAATTATGCATATATCCCCTCCTCCTTGAGCCTCCCTCTTTTTTTATTAGCTTCCATTTGTTTACTTTTGCTTTTATTTTTCCTTAAGAGACAAATATAAAATATATTGCTATAATTTATACCAGAGTGTTTTGCCCATGTTTTTTTTCTAGGAGTTTTATGATTTTAGGTCTTAAATTTAGGACTTTAGTCAAACTTGACTTTTTTTTTAATGTGGTGTGAGGTATTCTTGCCTCTATTGTTGTAAGTTAATTGGCCATAGGTCTGTGGGTTTATTTCTGAGCTCTTTCTTCTGTTTCATTGCTCTAGGTGGATACTTTGTGCCACTGCCATACTATTTTGATTACTGTAGCTTTATAGAACATTCTGAAGTCTGGGTATATAATACTTCCAGATTTGTTCTTTTCTTTTTTTTTTTTTTATTCAGGATTGCTTTAGTAATTTGGGATCTGATGTGGCCCCATATGAATCTCAAGATTATTTACTCTATTTCTGTAAAAGTGTCCAAGGGCATTTTTGATATGAAATAATTAAATTTTGATTGCTTTGGGAAATATGGCCATTTTAACAATATTAATTCTGCTTATCCAAGAACATGGAGTATCTTTCCATTTCTTTATACCATCTTCAATTTTCTTCATCAATGTATTATAATTCTTAGAGTATAGATTTTCATCATATGAGAGGCTTCCCAGGTGGCAGTGATGGTAAAAAACTCGCCTGCCATGCAGGAGATGTAAGAGATGTGGGTTCAATCTGTGGGTCAGGAAGATCCCCTGGAGTAGGAAATAGCAAACCACTCTAAGATTGTTGTCTGGAGAATCCCAAGGACACCGTACAACAATGTTAACTACTGTCATAAATATTGTCAGTGTGTGTATTACATTCCTGGCACTTATTTTTCTTGTTCCCTTTGACTCACTTCATCCAATTTCTGCCCCCATGCACCTCTGATAACAACAAATCTGATCTTTCTTATGAGTTTATATTTTTTGTTTTTGTTTTAGATCCCACTAGAAATAAGATCAAACAGTATTTCTCTTTGACTTATTTAACTAGGCATAATGCCTGTTAGCTCTAACTCTATTGTCTCACATGGTAAGATTTCCATCTTTTTTTTTTTTTTCTCATGAAATGAATTTTACTAAGACTACATTCTGCAAATATGCTCAGAATTTAAGAGAGTTCTACTGTGAAAAGTACAGCACTAAGATTGATCTTAATAAGGAAAGAAAGTAATTTTGGCTTATACTTTGCATTCTGTATACTTTGTATTCTTAATATTTTGCATTTTGTATACTTTGCATTCTCCATGTCATCATTAAGTAACAAATATTATGGGGAAAAAAGTGGTTTCCCATGTGGTGCTAGTGGTAAAGAATCTGCCTGTCAACACATTAGATGTAAGAGACATGGGTTTGATCCCTGGGTTGGGAAGATTCCTGGAGAAGGGCATGACAACCCATTCCAGTATCTTTGCCTTGAGAAACCTGGAAAGCTACAGTCCATAGGGTCACACAGAATCGGACACGACTGAAGCAACTTAGCACACATGGAGAAAATGAAAACAAACTATCATACTGAAGACTAAATTTCTACACAGTAATATTTTATCACTAATTAAGGTTAGATTCCTTTTTTAAAAAAAAAAAAGATTTTCCTTTATGTAGATCATTATTTATTTATTTATTTTGAGTATACTTGCTTTACAGTGTTTGCTAGTTTCTTCTATACAACCAAGTGAATCAGCTGTATGTATACATATATTCCCTCCCTCTTGAGCTTTCCTTTCACTTCACCATTCCACTCCTCTAGGTCATCACAGAGCACTGAGCTGAGCTCCTGTGCTCTACTGCAACTTTTCAGTAGCTATCTATTTTACACGTGGTACAATATATATATCAGTGCTACCTGTCTCAATTTGTTCCTCCCTCTCTTTTGCTTCTTGTGTCCACAAATTAGTTCTCTAAGTCTGTGTCTTATTCCTGACCTGAAAATAGGTTCATCTAGTATTTTTCTCGGAGAAGGCAATGGCACCCCACTCCAGTACTCTTGCCTGGAAAATCCCATGGACGGAGGAGCCTGGTAGGCTGCAGTCCGTGGGGTCGCTAAGAGTCGGGCACGACTCAGTGCACCAGCCCCAAGCATCCAGTATCATGCATCGAACCTGGACTGACGATTCTTTTCATATATGATATTGAGCGACTTCACTTTCACTTTTCACTTTCATGCATTAGAGAAGGAAATGGCAACCCACTCCAGTATTCTTGCCTGGAGAACCCCAGGGACAGAGGAGCCTAGTGGGCTGCCGTCTATGGGGTCACACCAAGTCGGACACGACTGAAGTGACTTAGCAGCAGCAGTATTTTTCTAGATTCTGTATATGTGTGTTGTGGTAATATACAATGCTTGCTTTTCTCTTTCTGATTTACTGCACTCTGTATGACATATTCAAGGTTCATCCACATCACCACAAATGACCCAATTTTGTTCATTTTTTGGCTGAGTAACATTAAATTGTATACAATGGAATAGCACACTTTTTGTTGTTGTTCAGTTGCTGAGTGGTGTCCGACTCTTTGTGACCCCGTGAACTGCAGCACACCAGGCTTTCCTGTCCTTCACTATCTCCCTGAGTTTGCTCAAATTCACATCTATTGAGTCAGTGATGCCATCCAACTATCTCATTCTTTGTCACCCGCTTCTCCTCTTGCCCTCATTCTTTCCCATCATCAGGGTCTTTTCCAAAGAGTTTGCTCTTCACATCAGGTGTGTTGCAGAGAAAACACAGATTCTATCTCATTTTGAAGATGAGGGAACATTCAAAAGAAATCGCATCAGCTGTGTAGTCCTAAAGATACACAGTTCACATCTGCCAAGGTTGGACAGAAAATATGGATATCCCTTATCTGTGTTATCCATCTATTTTGTTCAATTTTTTTTTAATATTGAAGAAAAAAATGAAGTGGATATGCTTTTAATTGAATTAAATGCAGTGCTGAAATAAAAGAAAATTCTGAGACAGGTGTTGAGCACTGCTGGGGCTCAGAAGTAAGATTTATTGGGGCATGGATTCACAGATGGTACCAATGATTTCAGCACAATTTCAAATTTTCTGGCTTATCTTTCCCTTCAAAGTCAGGTTGTATGGTTGATTCGATGTAGGGTGATAAGGAAACATAGGGGAGGTACAAGGCTTGGTGGATAAGGACCATGAAAATGGACAGTACTGGGGGTTTCTGTGTGGACCACAAGATAGCATCTTTCTGCTCAAGCACTGCCCTGATTCTGGATCTTTCTGAGCACAAGCTGGAAGGGTGGCCTTGGGCAAGTAACTTCAACTTTTTGAGTTTCAGTTCTGTCTCCTCCAAAGAGGGGACTGGAATAATAATGATGATGATTTCCTAGTGTTGTTATAAAGACAGATGAGTACCTTTTAAGAGTACAAGTTTTCTCTGGAGAACAGTTCCTTCATCTATTTAATAAATACTAAAGTTGAGAGGAAAGCAAGGAAATGGAGTCAAAGCTGAACAAATTACCCGCAGGACTTCTGCCCTCTAGTACCTTACTGGCAGATAAGAAGATGTACATACTTTTGGTCTAGGAGCCTGGACAAAGAGAGACGAGGGCTCTGGCCAAATTTCATGAGAGTCCAGGATAGACTTGGTCAGATCTTTTAAATGTGGATGCTTATACTGCTTGGGTAATTTTTTAAATAGCCTCAAAATCTTTTCATGTGCAATATCAAATTAAATTGCTACAACACACCTATATATTAAGAATACCTTCTCCTTTTTAGAGTTAAGGAAACTGAGTCTTACAGGAGACATTTTTTCATCCAATACTTGAGACTAAGAGAGGTCAATGATTTGTTAAATTTACTCAGTGAATAAATGGTAAAGACAGGCCGTGAAAGCAATGGTTTGAAATCCAAGGATACTGTTGATTTAGTCATGAATTGAGGGAAACAGTTTACTTGAAACAGCTGGAAATTTGAAATTCAGAGGAGAAGGTTCATAGACTAGGACAGAATACTCTCAGTCCTCCCTGCAGCATTTTCCTCTGAGAAATAGTCTGCTCTTGTGAGGTTGCAGAGTCAGGCTTTGCCTGGAGTATCAGCAGCAGTAACCCTCAAAACCACTAGATGGGAGCATTGACCCACCAGTATGGGTCCCCTCAGGGCCTGAGGTAGCTCATTTTCCAATCTGGATAGTCATGGGAGCTGGTCTCACTGCTGTAAAATGGATGTTGGGAGACTAGGACAAACACCTCCTCTAAGAGGTGGACAGTTGCTCCGTGTTATGCTAAGGCTGCTCATGTGCCTGCACTGGGCTCAGAGCTCTCCTTAAGACTGGTAGCCACCATACACAGCAAGCACAAGGGGAACTTTTCTATAGAGACAAGGAGTACTGGAGAAGGGAAAGGACCTTAGGGGAGCATGCGTTGTCATCAGGCTGCCTAACTGAGAAGCTGCTGACCAGAT
The DNA here is from genome assembly GCA_006410635.1 of Cephalophus harveyi. NCBI lineage: Eukaryota > Metazoa > Chordata > Mammalia > Artiodactyla > Bovidae > Cephalophus > Cephalophus harveyi. Next base: position 47,636 of record SJYT01024445.1, read on the forward strand.
GGAGGGTTCCTTTATAGCAACAGGGGATTTGGCTGCAGAGGACACCGATGACAGGACAGAGATACCAATAAGGCCAGGATATTTCAACACTGAGAGCTCACTGAGCACTCTGACAATATTCTGAGACACAGGACATACTCTGTCCCAGTTCACCAGTGAATGCCCAGTTCAGATACAAGGCCTTAATGTCTCCATCTCCATCGGCAAGAGACTGTGGTAAAGATCTTAAATGTTCCATTTCTCTGCCTATCTTATTCTCAGAAGAGCAAGACTGATGTGGTTTTAACAGCAATGTAGAGGTACCTTTTAAGAGAACAAATTTTCTCTGAAGATCAGTTCCTTCATCCACTTAATAAACACTAAAGTTGAGAGGAAAGCAAGGAAATGGAGTCAAAGCTGAACAAATTTCCCACAGGACTTCTGTCTTCTAGTACCTTGCTGGCAGATAAGCAGATGTATACACTTTTGGTCAAGGAGTCTGGACAAGGAGTCTTAGATGAGGGATCTGGCCAGAGGATACTCTGTGGATAGACGAGCTCTCTAGGGAAGGGTGTGAAGCTGATGCTGAGGGACAGATGGCATACGTGAAAAATATATATGTAAATGAGAGAACAGGCAGAATGGGCATTCCAAGTGCAAAGGATAAACAGGAGGCCCAGAGAGAAGGATGTTAGCGTCGTCCAGCAATTTGGGGAAGAAAATGAAGTTGATACTGGATAAGTGGTGAGAGTTGACGGGTAATGTCACTATGAAGGGGAGTATGGAAAGAGGCTCCAGATAAAGAAAAGCTATAATTCACTGCATTAAGAATCTTCAGGTGTTACACAATGTGAAGCTTTTCCTGAATGAAACTCCCTATAGGCCTTGTGAAACAGCTACAGGTTGACTTGTTATCTATGAGGTATGTATCTGGTCCATGAAACATCACTGAATGAAGCCATTTCCTCTTTATTTCCTCTTCTCCCATTTTCTCTTAAATTCATTCTAATTAGACAGTTGTACCCATCCCTTCTCTGAGTCCACTTCCCAAAGGCCACAATGACATTAACATTTCCAAATATAATGATTAATTTTCAGTATCCATCTTTCTGAAGCAATGACTGGAGGTGAGTACCATAGATTCCTCCACCTTGCTTAGAACCCTAGCTTCATTAGATTTCTGGGATACTGCTTCCCCTCCCCCGCTTCTTCAGCAAATGCTGTTCTTTTGGTTACCTTTGTTGAAAAACAAGGTTGGTCAGAAGTGTCCCTGACTTGGTTTGTGCTGAGGCAGAACAGCTGTTACTGAAGTTTGGGGGTGCCGTGTTAACAATGATATGGTCTTCTCAATATACCACTAGGTGTGAAGTCACCCACAAGGTAGTTGAGTAAATTCTGGGTGCATTATATGCCACGGTATGTTGTGGGGATAAATGAATGTATGAGTGTGTTTTATGTGAAAATTAATTGAATCAATGACAAGGTAATATTTCTAGTAATATAACACTGAAAAAATAAAATTGCATGTCTATCTTATAATATACTAAAAATATTACATGCTGATAAAAAAGTTGTATGTATTTTTTTAACCTGAGAAGACGGTAGAAGACAACTTCTACAGTAATAGAATGAAGGCCTTCGTAAACAAAATAGGCATTTCCAAACCAAAAGTAATTGACACCATACAAATCTACACAACAGAAAAATATAGGCATATGTTGAAATCTCACTTTTTGGAAAGACATTACATGTATCAGTTCAGTTCAGTTGCTCAGTCATGTCTGACTCTTTGCAACCCCATGAATCGCAGCA
>SJYT01024445.1:49487-70892 GCA_006410635.1 Cephalophus harveyi
CTTGATGTACTCTTTTTCCTATTTAGAACCAGTCTATTGTTCCATGTCCAGTTCTAACTGTTGCTTCCTGGCCTGCATACAGATTTCTCAACAGGCAATAAGAGATTAATAATAATGGTAATAAATGAAATAAGTCAGACAGAAATGGAGTCAAAGAGTATAATCTTTTAATTTACTAATTCAGAGCTTAAGAAATACTCTAGAACAGTGAACATGGAAAAACTAAACTAAAAGTTTTGAAAAGAATCTAAATCAAAATTTGTCAGAAAAATCCAAAGACATAACCTCGATTGAATTGATATGTTGGTGAAAATATGCAAAGTGTAGCTAATATTGATGAGTAATTACATCAGGATATAAGTAGAAAAGATTTTTATCTAGGGATGGAGAATGACTCAAGATATCAACAAAAGGAAATTCTCTCAAGCCCTGATCCCAAGAAGCAATGGAAGAATTAACCGTTTCTAGGATCTACAGTAGTTGAAGCTGCAGATGGTAGGACCACTGGTGAGACCTGGGCCTGAGCTTGGTTACTGCCAGTTGCAGCTGAGCAGAGGAGGTGCTGAAACAGTATTCAGACCTGAGTCTGCTGTTACCCTTCAATCTCCTCTGGAGTCTCTCACTGGCCAAACAATCTAGAAGGCAGAGGGACAAGTGGCACACTCTGGTCACAGAGAGAAATAAAAGATAAGCCATGTATGAGGGACAGGATCAAAATGCCAACACAGTGGGGATGTATGAAACTGATCCTCTTTCTTTTGAGGCAGTGGGGGGCTAATTAGTCTAAATTCTAAATTAGAATTTCATAGCATGCAGATTAATATTTTGTATTAAAATTCAAAAATCATCGATTATTTGAACCAACTTACTTGGGATTCTGTCTTCTGAAAGTAATATATGTGAAGAAAGGTATTTGTATGAGACAATTGTTTTTCAAATAACAGTTACTATGATTGAACAATAGCATCACTAAGTCCATTATTAAGCTATTTAATTCAAAATTACTGACTAATCCATTTTTGGAATATGATCCAGTTCCATGCACTGAAGTAGTAAGATACTTGAAACAACTTACTGAGCTAAAAAAGCATGTTGGAGGTCAATGTTTGATTTGTTTCCCTAAAAAGAAGTGTGAATTATAGTACTCCACATTCCTGGTCATGGCATTAGATAGAGGTCTACATTTTCCAAAGACAGTGTCAAGGAGGACAGAGAACATTTGTTTACAAATAATAACCTAGGAGGTGAAAAGGCAATGAAACCTATGCACGTCAGTTTTAATGTCTCTAATTATTCTTAATAAATCCCTTTCTTTTAGCCATTCTTAGTAAACGATTTAGATCATCTGTTCCTTCAGATTTCATTCTTTGAACACATTAAAGAAAACAGAATATTTATGAAAATGATGCACACTTCTCTATTTAATCCAAGTTGGTTAATTCCTATATTTGGATGAAGAATTCCAATCATATTCCTTTATGTACTTTATAGGATGGAGAAGTCTGATGCCTTGATAACATGGAATTTAAGTGATTCATTTGCCCAAATGCTAAATGCTGTCATTACTATCATAAACACATGAATAAATAAGTTTGAAAATTTTAAATAACTTCAGAAGACAGCTACCTATGTAGCAAGATAAGCGAATGGATTTGAGTGCCAAAACTTCTTCCATTTCAATTTTTAACTCTATGTAAAAGAAATTTTGAGTGGCAACTGGTTCTCTGTGTCTAAGAATTCTGATGATTAAATATTATATATAATTGATATTTTTATGAAGAATTTTCCCCACTACATAGTTCTTACAAATTATTATTAGTAAAGATTTTGGAAAATTGTATCTCAGACACATTATCTAAAAAGATAATTTGATTTTCTGAAAATATACTTTTAAACACTTTTCTTCAGTTTAATAGAGGGAAAGAAATCTTAGGAAGACTATAATTCCACATCACATTTTGTTTTATTTTGTCCCCTATGTTTATGTTGTAAATGGAGCTATCAAACATGTGGATTATTGTAGTTGAGCAAATTAAGGGGTGATGAATACACTTCTCAAAGTGAAAGTGAAAGTTAAGTCGCTCAGTCGTGTCTGACACTTTGCGACCCCATGGACTGTAGCCCACCAGGCTCCTCCGTCCATGGGATTCTCCTGGCAAGAATACTGGAGTGGATTGCCATTTCCTTCTCCAGGGGATCTTCTTGACGCAGGGATCAAACCTGGGTCTCCTGAATTCTAGGCAGACGCTTTAACCTCTGGGTCACCAGGGAAGTCCGTACACTTCTCAATTACTTTAAATTCAGAGTGCATATTTTACCCATTTGTTTTCACTACAACAGAAATATTGCAAACTTATTTTCTGAAATTGTTTTCCAAAACACTGGGAGATATTAACGTACCAAGAGGAAAAAGGAATATGCATTTTTAAAACCACAAGCTGGACATAGCCAGTTGGAAAATGAGGATACATGCAACCATGTCTATGGCTTTATGCAGCAGGTTCAACAAGGCCCCTCTTACTCCAAATCTTCTCCATTGGGATTCTTCTGTTGTCAAAGCATAATCCATGCCACTTATTAATAGATAAACACTATTCCCCCTTCATAGAACACAGCCTTGTTGTGGCAAAGGGGCTTGTGTAATTCAATGAAGCTATGAGCCATGATGTGCAGAGTCACCCAAGGTGGATGGGTCATGGAGGAGAGTTCTGAGAAAATGTAGTCTGCCAGAGGAGGGAATGGCAAACCACTCCAGTGTTCTTGCCTTGAGAATCCCATGAACAGTATGAAAATGCAAAAAGATATGTCAATGGAAGATGAGATTCCTGCATCAGAAGATGCTCAATAAGATGCTAGGGAATAGAGGAGAAATAGCTCCAGAAAGAATGAAAAGGCTAGGCCAAAGCAGAAATGACACTTAGCTGTGGGTGTGTCTGGTGGTGAAAGTAAAGTCTGATGCAGTAAAGGATAATATTGCATAGGTACCTGGAATGGTAGGACCATGAATCAAGGTAAATTGTACATAGTCAAGCAGGAGATGGCAAGAGTGAACATCGACATTCTAGGAAATCAGTGGACTAATAATGGATGGGAATGGGTGAATTTAGTTCAAATGACCACTATATTTACCACTTTGGTCAAGAATGCCCTAGAAGAAATGGAGTAGCCTTCATAGTCAACAAAATAGTCTGAAAAGCAGTACTTGGGTGCGATCTCAAAAACAATAGAATGATCTCGGTTTATTTCCAAGGCAAACCATTCAACATCACAGCAATCCAAGCTTATGCCCCAACGACTAACACTCAAGAAGCTGAGGTTGAACAGTTCTATGAAGACCTCCAAGACCTTCTAGAGCTAATGCCAAAAGAAATATGTTTTTTTTCATCATAGGGGATTGGAATGCAAAAGTAGGAAGTCAAGAGATATCTGGAGAAACAAGTAAGCTTGACCTTGAGTATACGGTGAAGCAGAACAAAGGCTAACAGAGTTTTGCCAAGAGAACACATTGGTCATAGAAAACACTCTCTTGAAACAACACGAGAGTTAATTCTGCACATGAACATTACCAAATGATCAACAGTGAAAGCAGATTGATTATATTCTTTGGAGCCAAAGATGGGTAATCTCTATACAGTCAGCAAAAACAAGACCTAGAGGTGACTGTGCATATTGCTGACTCTGATTACTGCATCAATGGTATTGCTGATCCTGTACGTTATGCCCGTTGAACCAAATGATCAACAGTGAAAGCAGATTGATTATATTCTTTGGAGCCAAAGATGGGTAATCTCTATACAGTCAGCAAAAACAAGACCTAGAGGTGACTGTGCATATTGCTGACTCTGATTACTGCATCAATGGTATTGCTGATCCTGTACGTTATGCCCGTTGTCTGATGTTCACACTGTCTGCCATATTTGCTGAACCCAGGGCAGGTAAGGAGTGAGTTAAGAGGCTAGAAGAAGACTCAAGGAGCCAGGAACTGTAGGAACTGCAGACACGTTTATTCTCTCCTGGCTGACACAGCAGTTGTAGCAGCAGACACTCAATATTCTCTCATCTTGTGGCTGACCCAACTGACACAGCTGTGTTACAGCAGTAATTCTCCCTTTTTCTAGGTGGAGCCCATATATCCCTACAGCATAAAGTAGCTTGTGACCAAGCGAGTACCTCGTGAAGCGCATGCACAGTAATATAAATGATCTCACCTGTTACATAGTCATTCTCTATAAAATGTGGGATGAGAGAGCCTGAACATGCTATCTTGGCTAATTTGATCTTTCCCTTCATTGAGGGATCTTTCTCTCAGATCATGAGCTCCTTATTGCAAAATTCAGGCCTAAATTGAAGAAAGTAGGGAAAACCACTAGGCCATTCAGATATGACCTAAATCATATCCCTTATGATTATACAGTGGAGGTGACAAATAAATTCAAGGGATTAGATCTGGTTGATGGAGTGCCTGAAGAACTATGATGGAGGTTCATGACATTGTACAGGAGGCAGTGGCCAAAATCATCCCAAAGAAAATGAAATGCAAGAAGGCAGAATGGTTTTCTGAGGAGGCTCTACAAATAGTTGAGAAAAGAAGAGAAGTAAAAGACAAGGGAGAAAGGGAAAGATATACCCATCTGAATACAGAGCTCCAGAGAATATCAAGGAGAAATAAGAAAGCTTTATTAAGTGAACAATCCAAAGAAGTAGAGAAAAAAAAAAAAAAGAATGGGAAAGTCTAGAGATCTCTTCAAGAAAATTGGAGATAGTGAGGGAAAATTTTGTGCAAGGAAAGGCACAATAAAGGGCAAAAATTATAAGGATCTAATAAGCAGAAAAGATTAAGAATACACAGAAAAACTATACAAAAAAGGTCTTCATGACACAGATAGCCACGATGGTGTGGCCACTCACCCAGAGCCAGACATCCTAGAATGTGAAGTTAAGTGGGCCTTAGAAAGCATTACTACATACAAAGTTAGTGAAAGTGATGGAATTCCTGTGGAGCTATTTCTAATCCTAAAAGATGATGCTGTTAAAGTCCTACATTGACTATGGCAGCAAATTTGGAAAATTCAGCAGTGGCCACCACAGGACTGGAAAAGGTCAATTTTCATTCCAATCCCAAAGAAGGGCAGTGCTAAAGAATGTTCAAACTACCTTAAAATTGCACCTCGCACATGCTAGCGAGGTGTTGCTCAAAATCCTTCAAACTAGGCTTCAGCAGTTTGAGAACCAGCAACCTCCAGATATACAAGCTGGGTGTAGAAAAGGCAGAGGAACCAGAGATTAAATTGCCAACATTCTCTAGATCATAGAGAAACAAGGAAATTCCAGGAAAACATCTACTTCTGCTTCACTGACAACAATAAAGCCTTTGACTCTGTGGACCACAACAAACTGGAAAATTCTTAAAAAGATATGACTACCAGACCAGCTTATGTTTCTCCTGTGAAACCTGCTGTCAAGTCAAGAAGCAACAGCTAGAATCAGACATGCAACAATGAACTGGTTCAAAATTGGGAAAGGAGTATGTCAAGACTGTATAATTTAACCCTGCTTATTTAATTTGTATGCAGAGTACATCATGCAAAATGTCAGGTTGAATGAGTTACAAACTAGAATCATAATTTCCAGGAAAAATATCAACAACCTCAGGCATGCAGATGATTCTATCTTAATGGCAGAACGTGAAGAGGAATTAAAGTGCCTCTTGATGAAGGCGAAAGAGGAGAGTGAAAAAGCTAGTTTAAAACTCACTACTCAAGAAACTAAGTTCATGGCATCTTTTCCCATCACTTCATGGCAAATAACAAGAGAAAAAGTGAAAACAGTGACCCATTTTATTTTCTTCTGCTCCAAAATCACTACGGATGGTGACTGCAACTATGAAATTAAAAGATGTTTGCTCCTTGGAAGAAAAGCTATGACAAACTCAGACAGTGACATCTCAGCAGAGACATCACTTTGCCAACAAAGGTTCATGTTGTGAAAGCTATGGTTTTCTAGTAGTCATGTATGGATATGAAAAATTGAAAATGAAAGTCAATCAATTGTGTCTGACTTTTTGTGACTCCATGGACTATACAGTCTGTGGAATTCTCCAGGCCAGAATACTAGAGTGTGTAGCCTTTCCCTTCTCCAGGGGATCTTCCCAACCCAGGGATCAAACCCAGGTCTCCTGCATTTTTTACCAGCTGAGCCACAAGGGAAACCCAAGAACACTGGAGTGGGTAGCCTACCCTTCTCCAGAGGATCTTCCTGACCCAAAAATTGAACCAGTGTCTTCTGCATTACAGGCAGATTCTTTACCAACTGAGCTATCAGGGAAGCTCATGGATGTGAATTGGATCATAAAGAAGGCTGAGCCTGAAGAATTGATATTTTCAAACTGTTTCACTTGAGAAGATTCTTGAGAGTCTCTTGGATTGCAGGAATATCAAACCAGTGAATTCTAAAGGAAATCAACCCTGAATATTCATTGGAGGGATTGATGCTGAAGCTGAAGCTCCAATACTTTGGCCACCTGATGCAAAGAGCTGACTCATTGGAAAAGACCTTGATTCTGGGAAAGATTGAGGGCAAGAGGAAAAGGGAGTGACAGGATGAGATGGTTGGATAGCATCACCAACTCAGTGGATTTGAGTTTGAATACACTCCAGGAGATAGTGAAGGACAGGGAATCCTGACGTGCTGCAGTCCATGGGGTCACAAAGAATCAGACATGACTGAGCAACTGAATAATAGTGACAAAACACCATTCAGTTCTCATTCTCACTCACCTCATCTCCCCATCTCAGTGTTAAACTTCCCAGTTGATTTCCACTAATTTAACATTTCACAAAGAATATCTCATTGTTTGGTTGATGTTTGTAAAACTCTGGATCACAGAAGGTCAAGAAATTAGTCTGTAAAGTAAGGCAGGAAAGGAGGAGCCATTGGAACATTTTCCTCTCCTGCTTGGTGAGCTGTCTGACCTTTGTGCTCTTCTTTTTCTGTGTCCTTGAACAATCCCCTCCCTCTCCTCGAGTTGTTTATACTCATCTGAAGTTAGCATCTGGTCACCATTCAATACTGAATTCCAGGGGCTGCTCTCAACCTTTTATTTTACCCAACTTACATGTCACAGATAGAACTGATATCTCTTTATGAGCTGTACCCATTCTTCATGAACATCAAGACACAGAAAATACTTTATAGCACCCATTTGTGTGTGAAACTACAGCTACAGATCCAGATCCCTTGGGAACAGCAGCCATGTAGTATTCAGATTTTACTCTCATTTAGCTTTTATTTTGGACTATAGTATAGTACAGGAAATATTCATTGAATAATTGAATAAATAAATGAGTTTGAAATTTGATATCCTGCCTCTTTTTGTGTAATAAATCACATACTTCAAAACTTGGTTCAGATGTCACCCCATGGAGGAATCTTCTCTAAATCTTTCTGCCACTTTGAATTTATATATTTCCCTCTGTCCTTTATGCAATTCTGCATTCTAAACCTACTTCTTGCAGAGAACAATTAACCTCCACTAAATGCCTTCAGAATTCACCCATGTGGAACAAAGCAGGCCATATAAAGTTGGGCAGAGACAGGATTATCTCAGTAATAATTAACCACATTAAAATGAGCACGTTTTCTTAGGTATTATGCCATTTACATTGCCACGAAGCAGAAGACAAATTCAATAAAGGAGTGAGGATTGATACTTTAACTGTTTATGTGGAGTAAGTGTTTATTTATAGAAAAGTAACATGAGTAAGAATAGTACAAACCACATATCCTTTACTCAGAATCCCCAGTTGTTAATATTCTATAGTTTTTGCTTCATTATCCCCCATTTAATCAATTTCATAGCATCTTGTAACTTTTTTCCTTCAAACATTGTTATTATGTGTTTCCAAAGAATATATATATTCATCTACAAAGTCATAGTGCAGTTATCAGCTTCAGTAAATAACATCAATACAGTATAATTGTATATTGCATTTTGAGTGGAGAAAGATTGGAAAATTGGAGAGTTTTCTCATTCAAGGAAGGACTTCTCTAAAAAGGTGTGAAAATGAGATATCATAGTATAAAATTCTAAGCTGTGCTATTGGCATAAGAATCTAAACTTATGAAATGTAAAGAGAAGGTAAAACACATTAGTACAAGGTTTCTTACTTTATAGTTTCTTGAAAAACAATTCCTATATTCAACATTTTCTTCAGAGCCCCTATAACATCCTTATTCCTTAGACTATAGATTAAAGGGTTTAGTACAGGAGTGAGTATGGTGTAAAAGACAGATACCATCATATCCTTCTCAGGGGTGTGGTAGGAGTTGGGAAGCATATATGTGTATATGGCAGCCCCATAAAAGAGGATGACCACCGTCATGTGGGAGGAACAAGTCGCAAATGCCTTCTTCCGACCCTCTGCTGAGTTCATCCTGTGAATGGTGAGGAGAATAAAGTAATAAGAGCCTGAAATGATTGTCACAGGAATGAGGAGCATGAGGACACAACACAGGTACATGAAAATCTCATAGAGGGAGGTGTCTGAGCAGGAAAGCTTTAATACAGCAGGAACTTCACAGAAGAAATGATGGATCTCCCGGGATCTGCAGAAGGGGAAGGTCATGGTGATGGGAGTAAACAAGAAGCCATCCACTGAGCCCAGAAACCAGGAGCCAGATGCCAGGAAGAGACATGCCCTGTGGTTCATGAGGACAGGGTAATGGAGAGGATGGCAAATGGCCATGTAGCGATCATAGGCCATGGAGGCTAGAAGGAAAAATTCTGAACCTGCTAGTGTCACATAGAGGAACATCTGAACCCCACATTCAGGGACTGAGATCTTATTCACACCTGTGATCTTGTCCATGAGCATCTTGGGTACAGTAACAGAAATGTACATCATGTCCATGAAAGACAACTGACTGATGAAAAAGTACATGGGGGTGTGGAGGTGAGCATCAGAATATATCAAGAAGATCAGAATGGTATTTCCAGACAAGGCCATCAGGAAAATCACAAAAATGACTAAACAAAGGAGAGCAGGGTGTTGTGATTGACTGAAGATTCCCACCAGGGTGAAATCTAATCCTTCAGTGTAGCTGGTCATCCAGGTGATATTGTCCATGAGGTTTCACCTAGACCACCAAGGAGAACTTTAAAATTAATGGATTACTTATAAGAATCTACCAACTGAAATGAATGTTTACTGAGAGTGTGCACATATGTGTGTGTATGTGTGTGTGAGTGTGTATGTGTATGTGTGTACCACTCAGTTGTGCTAACAAGGGGAAATTCTATGACTGTAGATATGGAGTTTTAAAAGTATCTATAATTCTACAGATTACTAGAAAACTAGTAATTCACAACTGTGGGTCTAAAAAACTCCTAACTTATAGCTATGGTGCTGCATTTGAAGTTTATGACCTCTGATGATGTAATGTCCTTCATGGAGAAGAATGGAAATTTACATAGTGTCTGGCCTATGCAAACACAAAAAGTAAATTACTTTTTATTAAAAAAGATATCACACTCTTCTAAAATGCTTTTTATAGAACTTGGAATTTTATTATCCCCAGTTTAAGGATCCAACTGGGATTTTTAAAACTCTTGGAGGTGTATTACATGTAAGAAAGATTTTAAAAGTTACTGAAATATAATTTAAGGAAAATCTATACAAAGCATTTGAATCTCTTTTTTCTATAGGACTGGATGATACTGTGAGGCACTGTGGTTATGTGGAGTGTACATATACATATAATTATATATATATTTAAATTTTAAACAAATATATCTATGTGGTGTGTGCTAAGTTTATATAAATATAAATAAATATGGATAAATATATAATATGTTTTTAAAATGTCATCCTGTTTAAGCAGATAATAATTGTTCATTGAATATGTCTTGCTTCCAAGACAGAAAAAGCTAATGCTTTAAGGAAATATCATGTTTGGTTTTATATTTAAGTTTCTGGAGCTTCAGTTGTTTAGCCAGTTTCTCATCAATAGCCTGCCCATCCTTCCCCATCATACAGCCTTCGCCACAAATCTCTTTTCCTTTGGCAATCCCATGTAACCCTAGAACCAATCCATCCTACCACACGTGGAGTTCCTGTCAAGAGTTTCACTTTCTGTTCAAGGACGTCTCTTATTTCCTACTTATTTATCCTAATGCATTGTCCTTTTGACCCAAAGAATTATCTAATGGCTTTTACAGAAGGTGTGCATAAAAGTAGCCTTCCTCAAGTTCGTCTTAATAGTACCTAGTATATCTTCAATCTGCTTTTCAAGCAATAACTAGTTCACTGTTTTTTAAAGAACACCTGCTAAATAGTTAAACAACTGAGTCTCCACCAGAAACTTGGAGACTGAATCCGTGAGTTAAGTTTTGACCAATATCCCTGAGAAAGCCAATGTCCCAGATTCTGTGAAGTCTCCATGCCAAGCCCCTCCTGTCAGGCTTGCGTCATCTCTCAGCACCTGTGGTCATTCTGACTTGACTCTATATTAGAGATAAGACACAATGCAAGAGTACGTGATGCCCAGAGGCTTCTATTAGGAAACTTTGAATGGAGTAATTCCCTCCACTTTCAGTGGTGGATTTATCCTTTCCAGAGTATAAAGGTGCGGCCCTTGCCTAATGAGCTCTCTTAGAAGTAGAATTTCTTGTCTCATGGCATGAAAATTAATGCAAATGTTGAGGAGTTTACTTCTCTTCTTATAGTTGTTTAATGATCTTCAGACATCCAATTTTTAAAATTTAGTTATTTTTAATTGAAGGATAATTGCTTTACAATATTGGTTTGACTTCTGCCATGCATCAACATGTATTAGTTATAGGTGTGCATATGTCCCCTCCCTCGTAACCTCCCTCCTACCTCCGACCATTTCCCACCCCTCTGTGGGTCACAGAGCCCCTGTTTGAGTCCCCTGAGTCACAGAGCAAATTTCCATTGGCTACCTATCTTAAATATGGTAGTGTATATGCTTCCATGCTCTCGCTCCATTCCCACCCTCTCCTTCCCACCCCCCACCCCCAGATCCATAAGTCTGTTCTCTATGTCTGCAACTCCAGTCAGTTCAGTTCAGTTCAGTCGCTCAGTCATGTCCGACTCTTTGCGGCTCCATTGCTGCTCTGCAAATAGGTTCATCAATACCCTCCTTCTAGATTCCATGTATCAGTTCAGTTCAGTTCAGTCGCTCAGTCATGTCCGACTCTGTGACCCCATGAATCGCTGCATGTCAGGCCTCCCTGTCCATCACCAGCTCCCGCAGTTCACTCAAACTCATGTCCATTGAATCGGTGATGCCATCCAGCCATCTCATCCTCTGTTGTCCTCTTCTCCTCCTGCCCCCAATCCCTCACAGCATTAGGGCCTTTTCCAATGAGTCAACTGTTCGCATGAGGTGGCCAAAGTATTGGAGTTTCAGCTTTAACATCAGTCCTTCCAAAGAACACCCAGGACTGATCTCCTTTAGAATGGACTGGTTGGATCTCCTTATAGTCCAAGGGACTCTCATGAGTCTTCTCCAACAGCACAGTTCAAAAGCATCAATTCTTCGGTGCTCAGCCTTCTTCATAGTCCAACTCTCACATCCATATATGACCACTGGAAAAACTATAGCTTTGACTAGATGGACTTTTGTTGGCAAAGTAATATCTCTGCTTTTCAATATGCTATCTAGATTGGTCATAACTTTCCTCCCAAGGAGTAAGCATCTTTTAATTTCATGGCTGCAATCACCATCTGCAGTGACTCCATATATATGTGTTAATATATATTTGTCTTTCTCTTTCTGACTTACTTCACTCTATATAATAGGCTCTAGGTTCATCTACCTTATTAACACTGCCTCAAATGCATTCTTTTTATGGTTGAATAATATTCCATTGTGTATATGTACCACAGCTTCCTTATCCAATCATCTGTCAATGGACATCTAGGTTACTTACATGTCCTGTGTGTGTTAATCTCTCAGTCATGTCCAACTCTTTGTGACCCCACAGACTGTGGCCTGCCAGGCTTTTCTGTCCATGGGATTCTCCAGGCAAGAATACTAGAGTGGGTTGCCATTCCCTTCTCCAGAGGAACTTTCCAACCCAAGGATCAAACCCTGGTCACCGGCATCACAGGCAGGTTCTTTACTGTTTGAGCTACAGGGAAGTCCTGTTTACATGTCCTAGCTATTGTAAATATTGCTGTAATGAACATTGGGGTACATGTGTCTTTTTCAATTGTGGTTTTCTCAGGGTATATGCCCAGTAGTGGGGCTGTTGGGTCATATGGTAGTTTTATTCCTAGTTTTTTAAGGAATCTCCATAATGTCTCCCAAAGTAGCTGTATCAATTTACATTCCCACCAACAGTGCAAGATGATTTCCTTTATTCCACAGCCTCTCCAGCATGCAGTGTGTGTAGAAAATCTCCAGCATGTAGATTTTCTGATGATGCCATTCTGACCTCCCTGGTGGCTTAGCTGGTAAAGAATCCACCTGCAATGCATAAGACCTGGATTTGATCCCTGGGTTGGGAAGATCCCCTCAAAAAGGGAAAGGCTACCCACTCCAGTATTCTGGACTGGAGAATTCCATGAACTATAGTCCTTGGGGTAACAAAGAATCGGACATGACTGATTGACCTTCACTTCACATTCTGACCAGTGTGAAGTGATATTTCATTGTAGTTTTGATTAGTACTCCTTTAATAATGAGCAGTGTTGAACATCTTTCCATGTGTTTATTAGCCATCTGTATGTCTTTTCTGGAGTAATGTCTGTTTAGGTCTTTTCTCCACTTTTTGATTGTGCTGTTTCTCTGGTATTGAGGTTGTATGAGCTGTTGCATCTTTTGGAAATTAATCCTTTGTTAGTTGTTTCATTTGTTATTATTTTCTTCCATTCTGAAGGTTGTCATTTCACTTTTTATAGAGTTTCCACAAAAGCTTTTAAGTTTAGTTAGGCCCCATTTTTTAATTTTTGTTTTTATTTCCATTATTCTGGGAAGTGGGTCATAGGGGACTTGCTTTGATTTATGTCATTGAGAGTTCTGCCTGTGTTTTACACTAAGAGTTTTATAGCTTCTTGTCTTATATTTAGGTCTTTAATCAATTTTGATTTTATCTTTGTGTATGGTGTTAGGAAGTGTTCTAATTTCATTCTTTTTCAAGTAACTCTCTAGTTTTCCCAGCACCACTTATTGAAGAGGCTATATAGATACACATTTTGAAACTCACAGTTCAACTGATTTGTTAAAACAGTAGCACTACTTAGTACTATAGTCAAAACTGAGAACAGATCCTTCACATCATTGTCTTGGTCACTCAATTAGATTACTGAATGCACTCTTTCTTTTGTTCCTCATGTGGTATCAATGTTAGTTTAATATTATATTTATTTTTTCAATGTTTCCAATTTCTTTTTAATTAAAAAAGTTTCCAACTTTAATCAAAATGTAATTTACATATTGCATCATGTAAGTTTAAGATGTATGTGATGATATATATTTCAAAATTTTTATTGTTCAGTTGCTCAGTCCTGCCCAAATCTTTGCAACCTCAGGGATTTCAGCACACCAGGCTTCTCTGTTCTTCACCATCTCCCAGAGTTTTCTCAAATTCATGTCCATTGAGTAGGGGATGCCAACCAATCATCCCACCCTCTGTCATCCCTTTCTCCTTCTGTTTTCAATCTTTCCCAGCATCTGCATCATCTCCAATGTGTCGGCTCTTTGCATCAGGAGGCTAACGTATTGGAGTGTCAGCTTCATCATCAGTCCTCCCAATGAATATTCAGGCTTGATTTCCTTTAGGATTTACTGATTTGATCTTCTTACTGTCCAAGGAACTCTCAACAATCTTCTCCAGCACCACAGTTTGAAAGCATCAGTTCTTCAGTGCTCAGCTTTCTTTATTGTGCAGCTCTCACATCTGTACATAACTACTAGAAAAACCATAACTTTGACTATATGGACAATTGTAGGCAAAGTAATGTGTCTTCTTTTTACTACATTGTGTAGTTTTGTCATTGTTTTACTTCCAAGGAGCAAGCATCTTTTAATTTCACGGCTGCAGTCACTATCTGCAGTGATTTTAGAGCCTAAGAAAATAAATGCTGTCACTGTTTCCACTGTTTCCCTATCTATTTGCCATGAAGTGATGGGACCAGATGCCATGATCTTCGTTTTCTGAATGTTGAGCTTTAAGCCCACTTTTTCACTCTCCTCTTTCACTTTCATCAAGAGGCTCTTTAGTTCCTCTTCACTTTCTGCCATAAGGGTGGTGTCATCTGCATATCTGAGGTTATTGGTATTTCTCCCCACAATCTTGATTCCAGCTTGTGATTCGTCCAGCCCAGAATTTCACATGGTGTATTTTGCATGTCAGTTAAATAAGCAGGGTGCAATATACAGCCTTGGTGTACTCTTTTCCCAGTTTTGAACTAGTCGTTTATTCTATGTCTGGTTCTTCCTGTTTCTAACTGACCTGCATACAGATTTCTCAGGAGACAGGTAAGGTTTTCTGTCCCAACTCTTAAGAATTTTCCAAAGTTTGCTATGATCCACACAGTCAAAGGCTTTAACATAGTCAGTAAAGCAGCAGTAGATATTTTTCCTGGAATTTCCTTGCTTTCTTTAAGATCCAATGAAACGTGCCAATTTGGTATCTGGCTCCTCTGCCTTTTATAAATCCAACTTGTACATTTGAAAATCCTCAGTTCACATACTTCTTAAGCCCACCTTGAAGGATTTTGAACATAACTTTACTAGCACATGAAATTAATGCAATTATACTTTCTTTGGTATTGCTCTTCTTTGGCACTGGAATGAAAGCTTTCCTTTTCTAGTCCTGTGGGCTTCCCTGGTGGCTCAAATGGTAATGAATTTGCCTGCAGTGCATGAGACCAGGGTTTGATACTCAGGTTGGGAAGATCTCATGGAGAATGGAATGGCTACCCACTTCAGTATTCTTGCCTGGAGAATCCCATGGACAGAGGAGCTGGTGTACTATAGTCCATGGATTCCAGAGTCTGATATGACTGAGCAACTAATACTTTTGAGTACAGCACTTTAACAGCATCATCTTTCAGGATTTTATATAGCTCAGCTGGAATTTCATCACTTCCACTAACTTTGCTCATAGTAATGTTTCCTGTGATGGAGCAGGAGCAAGGTGGCTGTGACGGTGCAGGAGAGTGGCCAAGAGGAGCTACCCCACGTTCAAGGTCAGGAGCGGTGGCTGCACTTGGCTGGAGCAGCCTGTGAAGAGATACTCCATGTCCAAGGTAAGAGAAACCCAAGTGAGAAGGTAGGTGCTGAGAGAGGCCATCAGAATGCAGATAGACTGAAACCACAATCACAGACAACTAGCCAGTCTGATCACAAAGACCACAGCTTGTCTAACTCAATGAAACTAAGCCATGCCAAGTGGGGCCACCCAAGACGGACGGGTCATGGTAGAGAGGTCTGACAGAATGTGGTCCACTGGAGAAGGGAATTGCAGACCACTTCAGTACTCCTGCTTTGAAAACCCCATGAGCAGTATGAAAAGGCAAAAAGGTAGCATACTGAAAGATGAACTCCCCAGGTCAGAAGGTACCCAATATGCTACTGGAAATCAGTGGAGAAATAACTCCAGAAAGAATGAAGGGATGGAGCCAAAGCAAAAACAACACCCTGTTGTGGATGGGACTGGTGATAGAAGCAAGGTTCGATGCTGTAAAGAGCAAAATTGCATAGGAACATGGAATGTAAAGTCCACGAATTAAGGCAAATTGGAAGTGGTCAAACAGGAGATGACAAGAGTGAACATTGACATTCTAGGAATCATCGAACTAAGATGGACTGGAATGGGTGAATTTAACTCAGATGACCATTATATCTACTACTGGGGTCAGGAATCCCTCAGAAGAAATGGAGTAGCCATCATGGTCAACAGAAATGCAGTACTTGGATGCAATCTCAAAAATGACAGAATGATCTCTGTTTGTTTCCAAGTCAAACCATTCAATATCGTGGTAATCCAAGTCTATGCCCCTATCAGTAATACTAAAGAAGCTGAAATTGAATGGTTCTATCAAGACCTACAAGACCTTCTAGAACTAACACCCAAAAAAGTTGTCCTTTTCATTATAGAGGACTGGAATGCAAAAGTAGGAAGTCAAGAAACACCTGGAATAACAGGCAAATTTGGTCTTGGAGTACATAATGAAGCAGGGCAAAGAATAATAGAGTTCTGTCAAGAGAATGCACTGTCACAGCAAACACCCTCTTCCAACAACACAAGAGAAGACTCTACATATGGACATCAAAAGATGGTCAACACTGAAATCAGATTGATTATATTCTTTGCAGCCAAAGATGGAGAAGCTCTATGCTGTCAGCAAAAATAAGATGGGGAGCTGACTGTGGCTCAAGTCATGAACTCCATGTTGCCAAATTCAGACTGAAATTGAAGAAAGTGGTGAAAACCACTAGACCATTCAGGTATGACCTAAATCAAATCTCTTATGATTATACAGTGGAAGTGAGAAATAGATTTAAGGCACTAGATCTGATAGTCAGAGTGCCTGATAAACTATGGATGGAGGTTTGTGACATTGTACAGGAGATAGGGAGCAAGACCATCCCCAAGAAAAAGAAGTCCAAACAAGCAAAATGGCTATCTGAGGAGGCCTTACAAATAGCTGAGAAAAGAAGAGAAGTGAAAAGCAAAGGAGAAAAGGAAAGATATACCCATTTGATACAGAGTTCCAAAGAATAAAGAGGAGAGAAAAGAAAGCCTTTCTCAGTGATTAATGCAAAGAAATAGAGGAAAGTAATAGAATGGGAAAGACTAGGGATCTCATCAAGAAAATTAGAGATACCAAGGGAACATTTCATGCAAAGATGGGCTCAATAAAGGACAGAAATGGTAGGCAGCTAAAGGAGCAGAAGATATTAAGAGGTGGCAAGAATACACAGAAGAATTGTACAAAAAAGATCTTCATGACCAAGATAATCACGATGGTGTGGTCACTCACCTAGAGCCAGACATCCTGGAATGTGAAGTCAAGTGGGCCTTAGAAAGCATCATTATGAACAAAGCTAGTGGAGGTGATAGAATTCCAGTTGATCTATTTCAAATCCTGAAAGACAATAATGTGAAAGTGTTGCACTCAATATGTGAGCAAATTTGAAAAACTCAGCAGTGACCAATCCTGGAATGTGAAGTCAAGTGGGCCTTAGAAAGCATCATTATGAACAAAGCTAGTGGAGGTGATAGAATTCCAGTTGATCTATTTCAAATCCTGAAAGACAATAATGTGAAAGTGTTGCACTCAATATGTGAGCAAATTTGAAAAACTCAGCAGTGACCACAGGACAGGAAAAGGTCAGTTTTCATTCCAACCCCAAAGAAAGGCAGTGCCAAAGAATGCTCAAACGACTGCACAATTGCACTCATCTCACACACTAGTAAATTAATGCTCAAAATTCTTCCAGTCACGCTTCAACAGTACGTGAACTGTGAAAACTTCCAGATGTTCAAACTGGATTTAGAAAAGGCAGAGGGACCAGAGATCAAACTGCCAACATTCTATGGATCATTAAAAAAGCAAGAGAATTCCAGAAAAAAAACATCTATTTCTGCTTTATTGACTATGCCAAAGACTTTGACTGTGTGAATCAAAACAAACTGTGGAAAATTCTTAAAGAGATGGGAATACCAGACC
Source organism: Cephalophus harveyi (assembly GCA_006410635.1). Taxonomy (NCBI): domain Eukaryota; kingdom Metazoa; phylum Chordata; class Mammalia; order Artiodactyla; family Bovidae; genus Cephalophus; species Cephalophus harveyi. The sequence continues at coordinate 67,193 of SJYT01024445.1, forward strand.
TTCTGACCTGTCTGTTGAGAAATCTGTATGCGAGTCAGGAAGTGACACTTAGAACTGGACATGGAACAACAGACTGGTTCCAAATTGGGAAAGGAGTAGGTCAAGGCTGTAATTAAAGAGATGGGAATACCAGACCTTCTGACCTGTCTGTTGAGAAATCTGTATGCGAGTCAGGAAGTGACACTTAGAACTGGACATGGAACAACAGACTGGTTCCAAATTGGGAAAGGAGTAGGTCAAGGCTGTATATTATCACTCTGCTTATTTAACTTGTATGCAGAGTACATCATGAGAAATGCTGGGCTGGATGAATCACAAGCTGGAATTAAGGTTGTGGGGAGAAATGTCAATAACTTCAGATAGGCAGATGACTCCACCCTTATGGCAGAAAGTGCAGAAGAACTAAAGAGCCTCTTGATGAAAGTAGAAGAGGAGAGTAAAAAAGTTGGCTTAAAACTCAACAATCGGAAAACTATGATCATGGCATCTGGCCCCATCACTTCATGGTAAATAGATGGGGAAACAGTGGAAACAGTGACAGACTTTCTTTTTGGGGGGGCTCCAAAATCACTGCAGATGGTGACTGCAGCCATGAAATTAAAAGACACTTGCTCCTTTGAAGAAAAGTTGTGAGCAACCTAGAGATCATATTAAAATGCAGAGACATTACTTTTCCAACAAAGGTTTGTCTAGTTAAAGCTATGGTCTTTCCAGGAGTCATCTATGGATGTGAGAGTTGGACTAAAAGGAAAGCTGAGTGGCAAAGAATTGATACTTTTGAACTGTGGTTTGGAGAAGACTCTTGAGAATCCCTTGGACTGCAAGGAGATCCAACTAGTCCATCCTAAAGGAAATCAGTCGTGAATATTCATTGGGAGACTGATGCTGAAGCTGAAACTAGGGGACTGCCCTTGAAGGGTTAAGTCTTGGGAGCTGCTCAAGCGTTATCGCTGAGCCCTAGGCATGTCCTAAGCTCTCTGTCCCGCCTCCCTGAAGAATGTGTTTACGACCTTGTGTCTCCAAGATGTCTGGTAATTATGTTCTGTTTACTGATGCTTATCGCACTTCAAGTAACTAGGCATTATGTTTTGTACACAATGGTGAAGGTCTGGTGATTGATTATCAGGATCAAAGTGACCTAGTAAATGTCATGAATCATGTATGCTATCCTACATATACTGCACACTTAATAAAGACAGCATCAGACAATGCGGAGAATGCAGTCTGATCCTCTCAACCCCATCTTTCTGTCTTACGAGCGCTCTCCTTCGCATCCTCCTCACAGGTATTGCTCCTTGACTGTACTGGCCGCGGCAACTTTGGCCACCTGATGTAAAGAACTGACTCATTGGAAAAGACTGTGATGCTGAGTAAAGGAGAAGGGGACGACGGAGGATGAGGTTGTTAGATGGCATCACCAACTCAATGGACATGAGTTTGAGTAAGCTCTGGGAGTTGGTGATAGACACGGAGGCTTGGCACGCTGCAGTCCATTGGGTCACAAAGAGTCGGGAAATGACTGACTGAACTGAACTCTGAACTAGGTTTCTCATAGTTTTTCTTCCTAGGAGTAAGTATTTTTTCATTTCATGGCTTCAGTCACCATCTGCAGTGATTTTGGACCCCAAGAAAATAAAATGTCTCTCTGTTTCCACTTTTTCCCCATCTATTTGCCATGAAGTCATGTGGTGAGAAGCCATGATCATCTGAGTTTTTTGAATTTTGAGTTATAATCCAGCCTTTTCACTCACCTCTTTCACCTTCATCAAAAGGCTTTTTAGTTACCCTTTGATTTCTGTCATAAGGGTTGTGTCATCTGCATATCTATGGTTATTGACATTTCTCCTGGCAATATCAATTCCAGCTTCTGATTCATCCAGCCCTTCATTTTGCATGATATACTCTGCATATCCTGCTTCCCTGGTGGCTCACATGGTAAAAGCATCTCCTACAATGCGGGAGATGGGATCAACCTGGGGATGATCCCTGGGTTGGGAAGATTCCCTGGAGAAGGAAATAGCAACCCACTCCAATACTCTTGCCTGGAAAATCCCAAGGATGGAGGAGTCTGGTAGGCTACAGTCCATGGGTCCACATAACGCTGGACACTACTGAGCAACTTCACTTCACTTCACTTCTTCACTATGCATAGAAGTTAAATAAGCAGACTGGCTACATATATAGAGCCATGATGTACTCCTTTCCCAGTTTGGAACCAATCCCTTGTTCCATGTCTGGTTCTAACTGTTGCTTCTTGACCTGCATGTAGGTTTCTCAAGGGACAGGTAAGGTGGTCTGATATTCCCATCTCTTTAAGAATTTTCCAGTTTTTTTTTTTTTTTTTTTGTGATCCACACAGTCAAAGGTTTAGCATAGTCAATGAAGCAGAAGTTGATGCTTTTCTGGAAATCCCTTGCTTTTTCTATGATCCAATGAGTGCTGGCAATTTGATCTCTGGTTCCTATGCCTTTTCTAAACCCAGCTAGTACACCTGGGAGCTCTCAGTCCAAATATTGTTAAAGCCTAGCTTGAAGGACTTTTGAGCATTGCCTTCATAGCATATGAAATGAACACAGTTGTGCAGTAGTTTGACCATTCTTTGGCATTGCCTTTCTTTGGGATTGGAATGAAAACTGACCTTTTCCTGTCCTGTGGCCACTGCCGAGTTTTCCAAATTTGCTGGTATATTGAGCACAGCACTTTGACAGCATTATCATTAGGATTAGAAATAGTTCAGCTGAATTCCATCACCTCCACTGGCTTTCTCTGTAGTAATTCTTCCTAAAGCCTCCTTGACTTCACATTCCAAGACGTTTGGCTCTAGGTGAGTGACCACACCTTGAGATTATCTGGGTCATGAAGACATTTTTGTGCAGTTTTTCCATGTATTCTTGCTACCTCTTTTTAATCTCTTCTGCTTCTCTTAGGTCCTTGCCATTTCTGTACTTTTTTGTGCTCATCTTTTTGTTTTATTAGAGTATTCCCTGGTGACTTAGGTGGTAAAGAAAATGCCTGCAATTTGGGAGACCTGGGTTCGATCACTGGGTTGGGAAGATTCCCAGGCGAAGGGCATGGCAACCCACTCCAGTATTCTTGCCTGGAGAATCCCCATGCCATAAGAGGCTGCTTGGCTACAGTCCATGGAGTTGCAAAAAGTTGGACGTGACTGAGTGACTACACACAGCACAGCACATTGGTACTTCTTCATTTGGGTAGTAATAGGGCCTTAGAATTCTTTAGCATCTCTATTAGTTGAAGGTCAGGAACGGCGGCGGTAAGGAGATACCCCTCGTCCAAGGTAAGGAGCAGCGGCTGTGCTTTGCTGAAGCAGCCGTGAAGAGATACCCCACACCCAAGGTAAGAGAAACCCAAGTAAGATGATAGGTGGTGCAAGAGGGCATCAGAGGGCAGACATACTGAAACCATACTCACAGAAAACTAGTCAATCTAATCACACTAGGACCACAGCCTTGTCTAACTCAATGAAACCAAGCTATGCCTGCGGGGCAACCCAAGACGGGTGGGTCATGGTGGAGAGGGCTGACAGAACGTGGTCCACTGGAGAAGGGAATGGCAAGCCACTTCAGTATTCTTGCCTTGAGAACCCCATGAACAGTATGAACAGGCAAAATGATAGGATATCAAAAGAGGAACTCCCCAGGTCATTAGGTGCCCAATATGCTACTGGAGATCAGTGGAG
>SJYT01024445.1:74320-95259 GCA_006410635.1 Cephalophus harveyi
ATTCTACAGACTAGAAGTCAAAATTAAGATGTCAGCATGTTAGCTTTATTCTAAGGCCTTTCTCTCTCCTTAATTTCTAAATAACTATCTTTTTTGCAGCATGTTCAAGGGTTGCCTCTATGTTTGTATACCAACATTCCAATTTAGTCTTCAAAATTTATCATTTATACTGTATGAGGACTTAAGCTAATGACCTCATTTCATCTTATTTAGGTAAAAATCATGTCTTCAAGTACTTTAACATTATCTGGTGCTGGGAGTTAGGACTTTAACATATAGTTTGAAAGGGGAACATAATTCAGCCTATAACACTTCACTTTGACTCCCAATATCCATGTCTTTCTCACATTCAGAATATCATACTCCATTAGGCCCTAATGTCTTAATACATTATAGAATAAATTCTAAGTCAAAATTATCACCTAAATATTATCTAAGTCACATAGGGATGCATCTGGAATTATACTTTTTCATCATGGGAAAAAAAAATTATCTCAAGCTACCTACCAGATAAGTTTTATGCTTCCACAGTGCAATATTGGGATCAGCACAGAATACATATTTTTATTTCAACAAAGAGAAATCAGAAATAAGATAGGGGGTCATACATGTAAGGCTAGTTCATAATCTATCAAGACAAATGCTGTTAGATTTTAAGACTCGGGAGTATTTTCTACCTTCATGCTTTGTACAGTAGAATCACTGAGGATTTCCCTAATTTATAGGCCAACCAGTATGGCAACTTCTTCCTTTCTGTCCTAAACAACTCTCTGAAGCACTCAGACCTAAGATTGTGGACATATTGTGACAGTGAGATTACTGCTGAACTCTGAATCACCTTTGATTTCATTATTTTTTTTTTTTTTTTGAATGATAATGTTGTCCACAAATGGATAGCTCTATTAATCCATTTGGTGAAATTCAAGAATTCCCACAGACTTCATTTTATTCCATCTTATCTCTGTTCCTTTCAGTTAAAGAACATAGTATTTCTGCAAGTATAAACTCATCTCTATTTCTGGCTTCTGCTGAGATAAATAAATGGACTTATAAACTACAAGCCAGTTATCTTTGTAACAGGTTATTTTACAGCCACACCTTTGATACTGTCTCTAGAATCCTCTTTCACCTTTTGCCAAATAAATAGGCTGAGAAATTGTCAAACTTTAAACGTTTTGCATTGCTTAGATTTTTTTTTTTTTGGTTGTTCATACTTTCTTCTTTAATTTATATCTTTGCTCTAACACTTATTTAAAAAAGCAAGAAGATACTAGGACAAGCCTCTAACACTTTCCTTATAATTTTTCTTAGCTATATATCTGAGATCTTTTACTTGCCAATTCTACTTTTACAAAACACTAGAACACAGTTTATGCAAGTTGTTTGTCATCTTATGGAAAGATTGACTTTCCTCTGATTTCCAAAAACATGTTATTTTTTTGGCACTTCCATTCCTAGTACCAAGATTGGTATACATTTGCTAGGGCTGCTGTAATGTATTTTCAAATTCTTAAGGAGTTGGAAATACCAGAACACTTTACCTACCTCCTGAGAAATCTGCAGGTCAAGAAGCAACAGTTAGAATTGGATATGGAACAACGGACTGGTTCCAAATTGGGAAAGGAGTATGTCAAGACTGTATATTGTCATCCTGCTTATTTAACTTCTATGCAGAATACATCATGAAAAATGCTAGGCTGTATGAAGCACAATCTGGAATCAAGATTTCCAGGAGACATATCAAAAACCTCAGATATGCAGATGACACCATCCTTATGGCAGAAAGCAAGGAGGAACTAAAGAGGTAGGTTTTTACTGAGGTAAGTTTTGTAACAATGAAAAATGAAAAAGAGAAATTAAGGAATTAATGCCATTTACCATTGCAACAAAAAGAATAAAATATCTAGGGATAAACCTACCTAAGGAGACAAAAGAACTGTATACAGAAAATTATAAGACACTAATGAAAGAAAGCAAAGATGACATAAACAGATGGAAAGGTATTCTGTGTACCTAGTTTGGAAGAATCAATATTGTGAAAATGACCATACTACCAAATGCAATCTGATAACTGCATTTGACTATACTACTAAATGCTATTCCTATCAAATTACCAATGGAATTTTTCAAAGAACTAGAACAAAAAATTTACAATCAACATGGAAACACAAAAAGACCCCAAATAGCCAAAGCATTCTTGAGAGAGAAGAATGGAGCTGGGGGAATCAACCTTCCTGATTTCAGACTATACTACAAAGCTACAGTCATCTAGACATTGTACTGGTACAAAACCAAAAATATAGGCCAATGGAACAAGATAGAAAGCCCAGAGATGAGCCCACACACCTATGGGTACCTTATTTTTGACAAAGGTTGCAAGAATATGCAACAGGGCAAATATAATCTCTTCAATAAGTGTTGCTTGGAAAAGTGGACACCTATATGGAAAAGAATAAAATTAGAACACGTGCTTCCTAACACCATACATAAAGATAAACTCAGAATTGATTAAAGCCCTAAATGTAATACCAGAAATTATAACATTTAGAGCAAAACAGGCAGAATAGTTGATGACATAAATCAAAGCATAAATCTGTGATCCATCTCCTAGAGTAATGGAAATAAAATTAAAAATAAACAAATGAGACCTAGTTAAACTTAGACAACCCTAAGAATGGGAGAAAACAATAGCAAATGAAATAACTGAAAAAGGATTAACTTCAAAAATATACAAGCAGCTTATACAACGCAATACCAGAAAAAGAAACAATGCAATCCAAAAGTGGGCCAAAGATCTAAACAGACATTTCTCCAAAGAAGACATATAGATACCTAACAAACACATGAAAAGATACTCAAAATCTCTCATTATTAGAGAAATGGAAATCAAAACTGCAGTGAGATGATAACACCTTATACCAGTCAGAATGGCCATCCATCAAGAAGTCTACAAATTGTAAATGCTGGAGATGGTGTGGAGAGAAGGGAACACTTTGGCTCAGTTGGTGCAAATATAAACTTATACAGCCTCTTTGGAACATGGTATGGAGATTTCTGGGCTTCCCTGGTGGCTCAGAGGTTAAAGCGTCTGCCTGCAATGTGGGAGACCTGGATTCGATCCCTGAGTCAGGAAGATCCCCTGAAGAAGGAAATGGCAACCCAGTCCAGTATTCTTGCCTGGAGAATCCCATGCACAGAGGAGCCTGGTGGGCTACATTCCACGGGTCGCAAAGAGTCGGACACGACTGAATGACTTCACTTCACTTCACTTCATCTTGGGCTTCCCTGGTAGCTCAGAGGTTAAAGCATCTGCCTGCAATGTGGGAGACCCAGGTTCGATCTCTGGGTTGGGATCCCCTGGAGAAGGAAATGGTAACCCACTCCAGTATTTTTTTTAAAAAACTAGGAATAAAATCACCATCAGTTCAGTTCAGTCGCTCAGACGAGTCCGACTCTTTGTGACCCCATGAACTGCAGAACTCCAGGCCTCCCTGTCCATCACTAACTCCCAGAGTCTACCCAAACCCATGTCCATTGAGTCGATGATGCCATCCAACCATCTTAACCTCTGACATTCCCTTCTCCTGGTATGGCAGTACCAGGTAATCAGGGGAGCCGGCAGCTAGGACATCAGGAAGACGGTGCTCTTAGGGTTTTTTTCCTAGTCTCTGGCTGTTCTGCTCCAGTGGGGATTGCACAAGGGAGTGGCATGGGAGCTTGGATCATGGGGACCCTGGCAGTGCTGGATACACAGGGGTGCCAGTGGCAATTGTCACAGCAAGTATGGCACTATTAGGTTTTTTCCTAGCTTCTGGCAGCTCTGCCCCAATGAGGGTTGAGCATGAAGGTAGCACAGCTGTTTGGATCATGGGAACTCTGGCAGCACCAAGTGAGCAGGGATACCAACTGCCTCAGCTGGAAGAACTAGGGTCCTATTAGAGTCTTTTCCTAGCCTTTGGCATCTGTCAATCAGAGCACCAATTGTGCGGTAGTTTGAATGTTCTTTGGCATTACTTTTGACATCAATAGCAGAAATATATTTTTTGATCTGTTTCCTAGGGTAATCTAAATGAATACAAAATAAAAGAGGGCAGCCAATTAAATATCAAAGCTTTTTCACAGTAAAGGGAAGCATAAACAAAATAAAAAGATAAATTATGAAGTGGGAGAAAATATTTGCAAATGATGCAACAAAGAAGGGATAAATTTCCAATAATTGTAAACAACTCTTCCAATTCTGTATCAAAACCCAAACAACTTAGTTAAAAAGATGAAGAAAACATAAAATAGACATTTCTCCAAAGAAAACACACAGGTGGCCAATAAGCACGTGAAAAGATACTCAACATCTCCAATTATCGCTTCAGTCGTGTCCGACTCTGTGCAACCCCATAGACGGCAGCCCACCAGGATCCCGCGTCCCTGGGATTCTCCAGGCAAGAATACTGGAGTGGGTTGCCATTTCCTTCTCCAGTGCATGAATGTGAAAAGTGAAAGTGAAGTCACTCAGTCGTGTCCGACTCTTAGCGACCCCACGGACTGTAGCCCACCAGGCTCCTCCGTCCATGCGATTTTCCAGGCAAGAGTACCGGAGTGGGGTGCCATTAGAGGAATGTAAATCAGACCAACAATGATGTGTCACCTCCCACCAGTTAGAATGGCCATCCATCAAACAGTCTACAAATAACGAAACTATCTGGAGAAAACCATACTTTGAAAATATACTTGCACCCCAATGTTCACTGTATCAATCTTTACAATATTCGATATATAGAAACAACCTATAGGTCCATCGGCAGATGAATGCATAAAGAGGAGTGGGGTGCCATTAGAGGAATGTAAATCAGACCAACAATGATGTGTCACCTCCCACCAGTTAGAATGGTCATCCATCAAACAGTCTACAAATAACGAAACTATCTGGAGAAAACCATACTTTGAAAATATACTTGCACTCCAATGTTCACTGTATCAATATTTACAATATTTGATATATAGAAACAACCTATAGGTCCATTGGCAGATGAATGCATAAAGTATATATATATATATATATATACTCAGTGGGATATTGGTCAGCATAAAAAAAGAATGAAATACTGCCATCTGAAGCAACATGAAAAGACATAGAGATGATCATACTAAATGAAGCAAATATTATATAACTTTGATTGAAATATAAAAAATGACACAAATTAACTTATTTACAAAACAGGTCCAAACAAAAAACAAACTTATGGCTACCAATTAGAAAGGGGCAAGAGGCATAAGTTAGGAATTTGGAATTAACAGATATACACTACTGTTATAAATATAAAATATTTATAAATATTTAAAAATATAAAAGGTTCTACTGTAAAGCATATGAAAATATATTCAATGCCTATAATGAAAAATAATGTAAAAAACATATATATATACTTTTGTGGTTCCTGTTATTTACCAGCTATTGATTTATAATTTAATGTTACTGTTGTCTGAGAGCATAAGTTTAATGAAGTCTGTTTTTTAAAAAGATGTATTTATGACTCAAAACATGCTCTTTCTGAGTGTTCCATGTAATCCTGAAAATAATGTGTGTTCTGCAAATTACTGTATAGTTTTTTTGTATAATTATAGACTCTTTGATGCATGAAAAATTTTGATATAGTGCTTTCAATGTTGTTTTTTTAACTTTTGTCTTTTAATGATGCTGGGAAAGACTGAGGGCAGAAGGAGAAGAATATGATGAGGGACAGGGAGGCCTGGCATGCTACAGTCCATGGGGTCAGAAAGAGTCAGACACTCCTGTGTGACTGAACATTTCAATGTTACAATATTGGATTATGAATAAATTTTATGCCTATAAAATTTTTTATCTGACTTAGAAGCAGTTTAATCTAATTTTATTTGCTTTGAAGCTCTGCTGGTTAGGACTGAAGCTATATTTATTATAAGGTTAATTTGCCCAACTACTGAGTCAATAGTTTTCAGAAAGCTACATTTATTATCCTATGAATTTTGAGATACTTACTTTTTCATAATGGGACCAAATACTATTTTTATTTATTCCAATCCTTTGAATAATTTATTCCAATTTTTTGGTAATTTCCTCACATCTAAGTTGATAAGTATTAAACAGAATTTAAGGAATATGCTTTGTAAGCATTTTTAGTTCTTTCTGTGTGTAGCTCTCTNTTACTTTTTCATAATGGGACCAAATACTATTTTTATTTATTCCAATCCTTTGAATAATTTCTTCCAATTTTTTGGTAATTTCCTCACATCTAAGTTGATAAGTATTAAACAGAATTTAAGGAATATGCTTTGTAAGCATTTTTAGTTCTTTCTGTGTGTAGCTCTCTCCTTTTCTTTACCCATCCCTGTCTAAACCATCTACCACAGTGAACTCAGACACCCAGCTTTAAATCTTCAACTCAGGAAGACTGATAAGGTCCATTCGTGTTTACAGTCTCTTCTGTCATGATGTTGAAATTCTTTCCAAGCAGTGAAGTTGAACACAGGAAGTCTCAGCTCATTTGATTTTAATCTTTCATAGATTCATTACTGGATGCCCACATTTTGAGAACAGTTGTTAGATATATTTTAAATATTGCTTTAATTGTTTCACGTTGGGATAAAATTTATCTAGTCTTTTTTCTGTCCATGGATACCAAAACATAAGAATCTGCTCAAAAGACAACTGCTTTTAAAATAATTATCAAGATTCATAAATAGCACCAAGAGCTCATTAATAGGCATTTTTAAAACTGACGGACATACCCATTCTATGGAATGCAGCTTCTATGTGCTGATCTGAAATGTGCTGATCCAGTATAAGAAATTGAGTTTAAAAAGCGTGATGTAGATCAATACTTGATTTTCAAATTAAAAAGAATTTTACATTATTTTAACTCCAGGTTTCCTAGTCATATATCAGAGGATTCCTTTATTTGAACTCAGCAATAAACAGCTACTGAAAATCTTTACTTATAAAATAATCATCAGAGGGAAGGAAACCAGAAATAGTTAGTTTTAAAGCATCTACATTTTTCTAGTTGTATATTTAGCTTTGTTCCTGAGTCATTCCTAGAAAATGGTTTTGTTCTTTCTATTCCTTCAGACTTTATCTTTTGAACATATTTAACAAATTAGATGTGAAAATGATGCAAATTTCTCTACCTGATGAATGTTGATTTAATTCTAAGTTATGATTAAAACTTATAGTCAGGGTCCTTAATGTTCTTTGGAGGTTGTAAGATACTTGAGGTCTTCTTTCCATGGAGCACAAGTGATTTATTTGGCCAAATGCTAGTGACACCACAAGCTTAAAATTACGGAATATATACTTTAGTTTTAAAAAATTAAACTGTCAATACTTAAGTGAAGAGCTACTTTTTAAACAGCAAATAATTGCAGTTGAATGCCAGAAACACTTCCATTTAAAACATGAACATTTTATGCAAGAAATGTAGAACAAAATTGTTCTTCCATGTCTAGAAATCCTAAGCATTAGATAAAACACAAAATTTGACAGAAATGTTACCAAATAGCACAGTTGTTGTAAACTTAGTAGAAAATTATATTTTGAACATTTCAAATACAATTTTAAAAGCATTTGAAATGATACTCTTTGCTATAAAACATTTCACTTGAGATAAAGTTTTTTAAAAGTTATATTTATAAAACTATGCTTCTACACCACATAATATTTTTGAGCTATTTTGTTTTCCATTTCCAGGGTGTTTTAAATGGAAACATCACATATTTTATCATTTTGTTCAGGATATGGAAGGGTGATATATAATATTTCTTAATACATTTAAAAATTAATGTGTACCTATTTTCTTCATTCAGATTGACCACAGAAAAATATTGGAAATTGATTTTCTAACATCTTTTCTGAAGTACCACAATATATTTTTTTGAATTTTACAGTCATAATAATTGAGTGTACCAAAAGGAAAACAAAATCTGTACTTTTGTAACTATCTGATTCTTCAGAAACATTGGACAAATGACAGAAATGCAACCATTTCTATAGTTTTATGGAACAGGTAGGTATAACAAAGACCCAGTTACCCTCAATACAGTCTCTCCAATCCCTTCTGCTATGAAACATGTTTAAATGGACATCAGTTTGTTCACCATCCTAACTCATTAAGAATACTCGCCTCCAGAATTGCACATTTCCAATCACTGACCACTATTTTAAATTTCTAAAATACAAATCTACGGTTATAAAAACTGGAAAATTCTAAGTCAGGAAAAGGCAAGAATTGAGTCTTTAGAGAGAAGGAGGGGAGGTGCCACTGGAATATTTATGTATCTTGCTTAGTCAACCATATGAGATTTACTCACAAACTTTGCCTTTTATGAGGATTCTTGATTCTGAGCAAGGCTCCTCCTGTACTCACCTGAGAGTAACATCTAGTCACCATTTAAAAATGGACTCCAGGGTCTTCTCTCAGCCCCTTTGGCTTGGTTGAACTCACATATTAGAGGCAGAACTGATGTGTCCTTATAAGATGTACATACCGCATAATTCATCAAAGCAAAGCATATATTTAAAAGCATCTATCTGAATATACTAGTTCAAGTTATTTGGGGACAGCAATTGTGTGCTACTCATATTTTAATCTCTTTTAGCTGCTATTTTATTAGAAGACAACATAAGAAATCTGTATTAAATAAAAGTCTGAATATTCTGCCTTCATTTGTCTAATAGTTACATACTTTAAAATTCAGATCAGAGGCCACCTGGTACAGGAAAACTTTCATATATTTTTCTTCTGCCCTGAGTTAATATTTTTTCCCCAGTTCCTTATATAGTTCTGGACCTTAAACCTATAATACCATGGAGAATATGAACTTCCACTAACTACTTTCAGGGTTGGACCTGGGAAAAATTTTGTTGCTGTTCAGTCAGTAAGTCTTGGCCAACACTTTGCAGCCAAATGGACTGCAGAACACCAGACTTCCCTGTTCTTCCCTATCTCCCAGAGTTTGCTCAAATTCATATCCATTAAGTCAATGATGCTATCTAACCATCTCATCCTCGGCTGTCCTCTTCTCCTTTTGCACTCAATCTTTCACAGCATTAGATTCTTTTCCAATGGGTCAGCTCTTTGCAAAAGGTGGCCACAGTTCTGGAGCTTTGACTTCAGCATCAGTCCTTCCAATGTACATTCAGGGTTGATTTCCTTTAGGATTGACTGATTTGATCTCGCAGTTCAAGGGACTCTCAAGAGTCTTCTCCAGCACCACAGTTGGAAAGCATCAATTCTTCAGATCTCAGCCTTCTTTATGGTCCAGCTCTTACATCCTGTACATTACTACTGGAAAAATTGTAGATTTGACTATGGACTTTTGTTGGCAAAGTGAAAGTCTCTGTTTTTTATATACTGTCTAGATTTTTTCATAGCTTTTCTTCCAAATAGCAAGTGTTTTTTAAATTCATGACTGCAGTCACCATCCAGTTATTTTGGAACCCAAGAAAATAAAACCTCTCACAACTTCCAATTTTTCCCCTTCTCTTTGCCATAAAGCGATGGAACCAGATGCCATGATTTTAGTTTTTTGAATGTTGAGTCTAAGTCAGGTTTTTCACTCTCTTCTTTCACCCCCGTCAAAAGGCTCTTTAGTTCCTCTATGCTGTTAGAGTGGTTCCATTTGACTATCCAAGGTTATTGATCTTTCCCCTGGAAACCTTGATTCCAGTTTATAATTCATCCAGACCAGCATTTTCATATGACTTTCTCTGCATGTAAGTTAAATAAGCAGGATGACAATATACAGCCTGTCATACTTCTTTCACAATTTTGAGGAAGTCAGTTGTTTCATGTCCAGTTCTAACTGTTGCTCTTTGACCCTCATACAGGTTTCTCAGGAGACAGGTAAGGTGGTATGGTATTCCTATCTCTTTAAGAATTTTCCACAGTTTGCTGTGATCCACACAGTGAAAGGCTTTAGCATAGTCAATGAAGCAGATGTAAATGTTTTTATGGAAGTTCCTTGTTTTCTTTATGATCCAATGAATGTGAACCAATGTAGCTTCCAATAAATGTGGCAAATGACTGAACAAAGTCATGAATAGCCACAAAGTAATAAGCATGGTTTCTATAGGATATTTTGTAATTTACATAACCACCAGACAGAAAATAAAACTTAGAGAAAAAGTGGGAGGTGAATATAAATTAACATTTATTTTGAATTAATTTCTAATTTACAGAAAAATAACATGAATAGTAAGGTACAAAAAAAATCCATATACTTTTACCCATTGTTAAAATTGTACTCATGTGCTTCATAAGTTTTCTGTCAATCTCCCTCTCCTTCTCAGCCTCTCTCTCATTTTATAACTTCATACCACTTAATGAATTTTGTCTCTAAATATTTTCATTATGTGTTTCCTAAGAATCTAAATATTCTCCTGTAGAATGAGTGTAGTTATCATTGTCATTAAGTGCGACATGGGTACTATAAAAAAATAAACAACATTTTAAGTAGAGAAAGAGTATGGAATTAAAATCAGCTTTGTAGTACACAGAAGTAATTACTTAAGTGTGAAATGGAATGAAATATTATGTTATGAAAGTTAAATAGCATTGGAAAATATTCTAAAATTCTAATGTTTTGAGAGAAAAATAACATTAGCATAAAGTTGGTCTACTTTATATTTTCTTGATTAACAGGTCTCATATTCAAAATTTTTCTTAGAGCCCCCATGACATCTTTGTTTCTAAGACTATAGATTAAAGGGTTTAGCGCAGGTGTGAGCATGGTGTAAAAGACAGATACCACCATGTCATTCTCAGGGGTGTGGTAGGAGTTGGGAAGCATGTAGGTATAAACAGCAGCACCATAAAACAAGATTACCACAGTCATATGGGAAGAACAAGTGGCAAATGCCTTCTTTTGGCCCTCTACTGAGTTTATTCTGTGGATGGTGAGGAGAATAAAAAAATAAGAGCTTGAAATGATTGTCACAGGAATGAGGAGCATGAGGACACAACACAGGTACATGAGAGTCTCGTAGAGGGAAGTGTCTGAGCAGGAAAGCTTCATTACAGCAGGGACTTCACAGAAGAAATGATGAATCTCCCTAGATCTGCAGAAGGGGAAGGTCATGGTAATGGATGTCAGCATGAATCCATCCACTGATCCCAGAAACCAACAACCTGATGCCAGGAGGATACACACTCTATGGCTCATGAGGACAGAGTAACGAAGAGGATGGCAAATGGCCACATAGCAGTCATAGGCCATGGCACCCAAAATGAAAAACTCTGAACCTGCCAGTGTTAAGTAGAGAAACATTTGCATTGCACATTCAGGGACTGAAATCTTGTTCATGCCCATGATCTGATCTATAAGCATCTTGGGCACAGTAACAGAAATATACATTACATCCATGAGAGACAGCTGGCTGATGAAAAAGTACATGGGGGTGTGGAGGTGGGTATCAGAATGAATCAGAAAAATCAGCACAATGTTTCCAATCAAAGCCAGCAGAAAAACTATAAAAATCACCATACACAGCAGAATTGGATGAATTGATTGACCGAAGATTCCCACCAGGATGAAATCAGACTTCCCAGAATGATTAGTCATCCAGGTAATGTTTTCCATGAGGTCTCATCTAGATCATCAAGGTGAGCTTTGGGATTAATGGTCAGTCATGAAATTTTTCCACCTGAAATAAATGAAGAGATGTTTACTGAGACACTGTATGCAGACATTTGTATGTGTATTTCTTTTTTATTGCAATGTAGTTGATTTACAATGTTGTATTAATTTCAGGTACACACAAGGTAAATCAGTTATAGATATACATATACCCACACTTTTTTTCCTAGATTCTTTACCCACAAAAGCTATTATGGAGTATTGCGTTCCCTGTGCTATACAACTGTTCTTATTAGTTATCTATTTTATATATAGCAGTATACTTCTTTTTTTTTAGATTAATTTGTTCCTTTTTTTTTTAGATTCTACATATAAATGGTATCATATGATATTTGTCTTTCTGTGTCTGACTTACTTCACTCAGTATAACAATCTCTAGCTCCATCCATGTTACAGCAAATAGCACTTTTGTTCTTTTTTATGGCTTAGTAATATTCCATTATGTGTATGTACTACATCTTCTTTAGTCATTCCTCTGTTAATAGACATTTGGTTTACTTCCATGTCCTGGTTATTGTGAATAGTACTGCAATAAATATTGGGGTGCATGTATCTTTTTGAGTTATAATTTTCTCTGGGTATAAAATCAGAAGAGGAATTGCTGGGTAATATGGTAGTTCTATGTTTAGTTTGGTGGGAATGTAAATTGGTACAGCCACTATGGAGGGCAGTATGGAGGTTCTTTAAAAATGTTTTATGTGTTTGAGTACACCAACCTGATTGTGATAATCAAAATTCCATAGACATGTAGAAAACAGGATGGCTAATTGTTTATAATTTAGATTTTACCAGAAAAAAATAATTTATAACTGTTGGTCAAATGATTTGGTGAAGTTTAGGTCATGAGGTTTCCTAATAATGGTGACATATGACAACGTGCAATGAAATTTGCCAAGATAATGACTTAAACACAAAAAGTAAATTATTAAAAATAGAAATATACAGTAGGCTCTCACCAGCCATCTGCCTCATACCTACTACTGCACATACATCAGCTATAATCTCTCAATACATCCCACTACTCCACCTTGGTCTCCATATGCTTTAGTACAATTAAAACTATATTTTAAAATAGAAATATATTTATATGTCTAGGGTTTCTGTTGCCAGTTTAAATGTTATTTTCCACTGTGCTTTGAAAATCCAACTGGAATCTTACAAAAATTTTGGATGTATATTCTATGCAATAGGGATTTGAAAAGTAACCAAAATAGATTTTGAGGAACTCTATATCAAATATTTGAGTCTCCTTTTCCATAAGATAGGGCCTGCTGCTGCTGCTGCTGCTGCTGCTGCTAAGTCACTTCAGTCGTGTCCGACTCTGTGCGACCCCATAGACAGCAGCCCACCGGGCCCCCCCGTCCCTGGGATTCTCCAGGCAAGAACACTGGAGTGGGTTGCCATTTCCACCTCCAATGCAAAAAAGTCAAAGTGAAGTCGCTCAGTCGTGTCCGACTCTTAGCGACCCCATGGACTGCAGCCTACCAGGCTCCTCCATCCATGGGATTTTCCAGGCAAGAGTACTGGAGTGGGGTGCCATTGCCTTCTCCATAGGGCCTCCTAGTGAGGTTTTATTATTGTGTGGAGCAGGTCACATACTCCCAGGAAAGTGTCAGGGTAGAGAACTGAGGGACATTGGGTGAGGAGCTTGGAATCTCAGCTGACAATAGTCATGTACCCAGATTTTCCTCTATCCTCCCATTGATCATCACCCTACATAAAAAAGGTAACTATACTTTTTGACATCATTTATGGTAAGGATTAAGTCAGGAAAATAGAGCAATTAGAACATTAAAAGCTACAGATATGAATAAGTATGGATACTATTAGTTTAGAGAGTTAATATCTATAATTATTATTGTGTACAATCTATGTAAGAGTTGACTGTTATTATTTTCTTATAAAATATATTACTTTAATTTTCAAGTTTCTATTTATACATTTAATTATTTGAACTTGGTAATTTCTATAGTCCCAATCAAATTGTGTATACATTTCTATACTTAAATAAATATGTAATTTATATATTTATGTAGAAATATATATAAATGCTGTCTCTTATACACATCTAGACAGATACCACCATGTCATTCTCAGGGGTGTGGTAGGAGTTGGGAAGCATGTAGGTATAAACAGCAGCACCATAAAACAAGATTACCACAGTCATATGGGAAGAACAAGTGGCAAATGCCTTCTTTTGGCCCTCTACTGAGTTTATTCTGTGGATGGTGAGGAGAATAAAAAAATAAGAGCTTGAAATGATTGTCACAGGAATGAGGAGCATGAGTATAACACTGTGTTTAATTATATGGCACAATTAATCTTCCCTAAGTCCAAGAAGTATATAATTTATCCTTTAATGAATTAAAAAAAATAAGCTATTGTTGTAAGTACCTAACATAACAAACTAACCTGAGGGAGTACTCTGTCTCAGCCAAGAGTGGAACACAGTGTCTGTAAGTGCTTCATAACTATAGCGGACACAATCTTCCCTCCACAGATTATAAACAGAGTTTTAGTTTACTCAGTGTTAGTTTAAATGGGAAAAAATATTATTGAGAAGTTTGTATCAGTGTTATAACTACCAGAAACAAAACCTCTAAAATTAAAAATATTCACTTTTCTGCAAAATTGCAAAATTCACTCTTCTGCAAAACTTCAAAATTGTTTTTTCAAGGAAAAAACACATAATTCAATAATATAGAAAGAGTCTTTACTATTGATATTTTATTCCATCAGTAATTGGACATTGAAAATCTGTTTCTAAGACTTTAATTGTAAATAAGTTTATATAAAGAGTAAAAAGTGTATTTGTTTTCTCACTAAAAACAGGCAAAATTATTAAGGAAATAGAGCGAGAAACTAACAGAATGGTTGAAAGTAGGGCAAGTAAAGAATACTAATTACCCTTTTGCTCCTTCAGTCATGTCTGCTTGTCAAGTTCAACACACCATCAGAAGCAGTGATCCTCACAGAGATGGTCAGGTGGAATGTGAAGCATGACCAAGTTAAATGTATAAAGAGAAGTAGGAAAGTGATGTCATCTCTGGTTTTATAATGCCCAATGAGGAGTGGAAAAATTTTCTATTGATGAATCCCCTTGGATCTTTGAAGAAGTATACAATTAATACAGCTAAAAGAGCAAATTGATATTTTAGGTATACTATTCTGATTTTCTCATAACATACTGATTAACATACAGTGCATAAACAAACAGTTTAAATAATCACAAATCACAGACTTGTAAATAAATTCTTATCTGTAAAATACATAAAAACATTTGCATGCAGCATTTTAAGAAAATATATTTGTATGAAAAATATATAGAAAATCAACCTTAAAAATTTGTGAAATATTACTAATTTCATCTTTTATCCTCTAAAGTTACAGAAAACAAAACTATTAAATCAAGTAATGTATCAAGGATAAAAGCAATCAATACTGTTAAAGATTAAAATTGAGTTTGTCACCTATTACTTTTTTTTAAATTTTTAATTGGAGGTTTATTAACTTTGCAATATTGTGGTGGTTTTTGCCATACATTCACATGAATCAGCCATGGGTGTACATGTGTTCCCCATCCTGAGCCCCCCTCTCATCTCCCTCCCCATCCCAACCCTCAGGGTCATCACAGTGCACCAGCCCCGAGCATCCTGTCTCATGCATTGAAACTGGACTGGCAATCTATTTCACATAAGATAATATACATGTTTCAATGCTATTTTCTCAAATCACCCCACCCTTGCCTTCTCCCCCGAATCCAAAAGTTTGTCTTTATATCTGTGTCTCTTTTGTTGTCTTGCATATAGGGTCACTGTTACCATCTTTCTAAATTCCATATATATGTGTTAGTATACTGTATTGGTGTTTTTCTTTCTGACTGACTTCACTCTGTATAATAGGCTCCAGTTTCATCCACCTCATTACAACTGATTCAAATGCATTCTTTTTAATAGCTGAGTAATATTCCATTGTGTATATGTACCACAACTTTATTATCCACTCGTCTGCCAATGGACATCTAGGTTGCTTCCATGTCCTGGCTATTGTAAACAGTGCTGTGATGAACATTGGGGTACATGTGTCTCTTTCAATTCTGGTTTCCTTGGTGTGTATGCCCAGGAGTGGGATTGCTGGGTTGTATGGCAGTTCTATTTCCAGCTTTTTAAGGAATCTCCACACTGTTCTCCATAGTGGCTGTACTAGTTTGCATTCCCACCAACAGTGTAAGAGGGTTCCTTTTTCTCTGCACCCTCTCCAGCATTTATTGTTTGTAGACTATTTGATAGCAGCCATTCTGACCAGTGTGAAATGGTACCTCATTGTGATTTTGATTTGCATTTCTCTGCTAATGAGTGATGTTGAACATCTTTTCATGTGTTTGTTAGCCAGCTGTATGTCTTCTCTGGAGAAATGTCTGTTTAGTTCTTTAGCCAATTTTTTATTGGGTCATTTATTTTTCTGTCAATGAGTTGCAGGAGCTGCTTGTATATTTTAGAGGTTAATACTTTTTCAGTTGCTTAGTTTGCTATTATTTTCTCCCATTCTGAAGGCTGTCTTTTCACCTTGCTTATAGTTTCCTTCGCTGTGCAAAAGCTTTTAAGTTTAATTAGGTCCCATTTGTTTATTTTTGCTTTTATTTCCATTACTCTGGGAGATGGGTCATAGAGGATCCTGCTATGATTTACGTCAGAGAGTGTTTTGCCTATATTTTCCTCTAGGAGTTTTATAGTTTCTGGTCTTACATTAGATCTTTAATCCATTTTGAGTTTATTTTTTGTGTATGGTGTTAGAAAGTGTTCTAATTTCATTCTTTTTTTTTTAGAAACAACAGTGCATTTTATTCACTACACATTTTTTTAAATTTCACTTAACACTACTGTATTGATTTTGCCATACATTGACATTAGTTTCATTCTTTTACAAGTGGTTGACCAGTTTTCCCAGCACCACTTGTTAAAGAGATTGTCTTTTCTCCATCTTGCCTCTTTTGTCAAAGATGAGGTGTGTCATAGGTTTGTGGATTTATCTCTGGGTTTTCTATTTTGTTCCATTGATCCATATTTCTGTCTTTGTGTGGTACCATACTGTCTTGATGACTGTAGCTTTGTACTATAGCCTGAAGTCAGGCAGGTAGATTCTTCCAGTTCCATTCTTCTTTCTCAAGATTGCTTTCGCTATTCAAGGTTTTTTGTATTTCCATACAAATTGTGAAATTATCTGTTCTAGTTCTCTTAAAAATACCATTGGTAGCTTGATAGGGATTATACTGAATCTGTAGATTGCTTTGGGTAGTATACTAATTTTCACTATATTGATTCTTATGATCCATGAACATGGTATATTTCTCCATTTGTGTAATCTTTGATTTCTTTCATCAGTGTTTTATAGTTTTCCATATATAGTCTTTTGTTTCTTTGGGTAGATTTATTCCTAAGTATTTTATTCTTTTCATTGTAATGGTGAATGGAATTGTTTCCTTAATTTCTCTTTCTGTTTTCTCATTGGTAATGTATAAAAATGAAAGGGATTTATGTGTGTTAATTTTATATCTTGCAACTTTACTATATTCATTGATTAGCTCTAGTAATTTTCTGGTGGAGTCTTTAGGGTTTTCTATGTAGGAATCATGTCATCTGCAAACAGTGAGAGTGTAACTTCTTTTCCAGTCTGGATTCCTTCTATTTCTTTTGCTTCTCTGACTGCTGTGGCTAAAACTTCCAAAAACTGTGTTGAATAGTAGTGGTGAGAGTGGGCACTCTTGCCTTGGTCCTGACTTTAGGGAAAATGTTTTCAATTTTTCACCATTTAGAATAATGTTTGCTGTGGGTTTATCATATATGGCTTCTATTATGTTGAGGTATGTTCCTTCTATGCCTGTTTTCCGGAGGTTTTCTTTTTTTTTTTTTAAATCATAAATGGATGTTGAATTTTGTCAAAGGCTTTCTCTGCATCTATTGAGATAATTATATGGTTTTTAATCTTTCAATTTGTTAATGTGGTGTATCACATTAATTGATTTGTGAATACTGAAGAATCCTTGCATCCCTGGGATAAAGCCCACTTGGCCATGATTCATGATCTTTTTAATGTGTTGTTGATTCTGTTTGCTAGAATTTTCTTAAGGATTTTTGCATCTATATTCATCAGTGATATTGGCCTGTAGTTTTCCTTTTTTGTGGCATCTTTGTCTGGCTTTGGTATTAGGGTGATGGTGGCCTCATAGAATGAGTTTCGAAGTTTACCTTCCTCTGCAATTTTCTGGAAGAGTTTGAGTAGGATATGTGTTAGCTCTTCTCTAAATTTTGGTAGAATTCAGCTGTGAAGCCATCTGGCCCTGGGCTTTTGTTTTTTGGAAGATTTCTGATTACAGTTTTGATTTCTGTGCTTTTGATGGGTCTGTTAAGATTTTCTATTTCTTCCTGGTTCAGTTTTGGAAAGTTATACTTTTCTAAGAATTTGTTCATTTCTTCCAAGTTGTTCATTTTATTGGCATATAGTTGCTGATAGTAGTCCCTTATGATCCTTTGTATTCTGTATTGTCTATTGTGATTTCTCCATTTTCATTTCTAATTTTGTTGATTTGTTTCTTCTCCCTTTTTTTCTTGATGAGTCTGGCTAATGGTTTGTCTATTTTATTTATATGCTCAAAGAACTAGCTTTTAGCTCTCCACAGTCTGGAACACTCAGAGAGGTTCACAGAGTTCCATAGAGAAGAGAAGAGGGAGGAAGGAGATAGAGGTGACCAGGAGGAGAGGAGATGGAGTCAAAAGGGGAGAGATCAATCTAGCCAGTAATCAGTTCCCTAAGTGTTATCCACAGCCTGGAACACCCAAAGAGATTCAGAGTTAAGTAGAGAAGAGAAGGGGGAGGGAGGAGATAGAGGTGACCTGAGGGAGAAAAAAGAGAGTCTAAAGGGGAGAAAACAAGCCAGTAATCACAATCCTAAGTAAAAATGGGTACTGAAGATTGGATTCTTAAAGGTACAAAGTTGATAACAAATACCAAAAAGCAAAGATTAAAAATCTAGAGTAGAGGTTAGACTTTCAAAAATACAATATTAAAAAAAAAGAAAAAATCACAAAAGTTATAAAAAATATATATATGAAATTTGCTTTAAAAATAGGGTCTTTTTTTTGCAAGGTAATATTTGGTTTTAAAAATGAAAAATAATGGAGTAATAAAGAAATTAAAAATTTTAAAAATTGAAAAATTAAAAAATGATAATAGTAAAATAGATCTAGGAGTTTCTCTGGAGCTGTTGAGGGCAGTGTGGGGCCAGTTCAGTTTCAGATAGTTCCTTGTTCAAGCTTATACTTCTCAAGGTCTATAGGCCCCTTCCAATGCTTAGTCAATGCTAACTATAGGGTTTTAATCTGTTGCACCTGTCACTTCCAAAGCGGTTCCCTCTTCTTGTTTACTTTGGCTTCCTTTGTTTGCAGGTCTCTTCGGTGTCTAATTTCTGCTTTGACACAAGGGGGCAAAGGTGGTAATTTATTTAGACTCATTTGTTCAATTGTGCTGCGGGGAGGGAGGAACACTACAAACAAATGCCACTGGCATGTGTGGGAAGTGTTTGCAGTGTCTGGGCCACACTGGGTTTGCTCCTGCTCGCGGCCTATGTGCTTTCCCGGTCTACACTGCTCAGGTTCCAGGCTGCTCTGCAGGTGAACTGTCTAAAGTGGGCCCTGGATTGTGTGCACTTCCCATGTCTAAGCCACTCAGGTTCAGGTTCTCGAGTATTCCACAAAGGAACAGAGTTGGTTGGGCCTGCATTTTGTGCCCTTCCCAGGTCCGAGCAGCTCAGGCAACCAGGTGCTAGGTGAGGGCACTCTCCTCAGGTGGGTGGTGCATCTTAGCACCTCCCCTATCCCAGCTGCTCAGTTACCTGGGTGCGTAGCAGGAGCACCATCTCAGGTGTGCCAGGTGTCTCCTCTGGGCAGCTGATCTCTGGCTGTGGCCCTCCTGGCGGATGTCAACTGTTCAAGATCCCAGGAAGACTTGGTTAGCAACTGGGAGCCTGCTGCAATCCTGAGACAGAAAAACAGAATGGAGGAAGAAGACTGCTTGTCTTCAGACTCTACAACAAACCTATAGCATTTTACTGACACAAAAACAGAAACACAGATCAATGGAACAGGATAGAAAGCATAGAGATAAACCACATGGCAATGGTCACCTAAATTATGACAAAGGAAGCAAGACTAGACAATGGAGAAAAGACTCTCTTCAATAAATGATGCTGAGAAAACTGGCCAATATATGTAAAAGAGTGAAATTAGAACATTCTCTAACACCATAGTTCAGTTCAGTCGCTCAGTCGTAATTGTTTTTTCAAGGAAAAAACACATAATTCAATAATATAGAAAGAGTCTTTACTATTGATATTTTATTCCATCAGTAACTGGACATTAAAAATCCGTTTCTAAGACTTTTATTGTAAATAAGTTTATATAAAGAGTAAAAAGTGTATCTGTTTTTAAAAACAGGCAAAATGATTAAGGAAATAGAGTGAGAAACTAACAGAATGGTTGAAAGTAGGGCAAGTAAAGAATACTAATTACCCTTTTGCTCCTTCAGTCATGTCTACTTGTCAAGTTCAACACACCATCAGAAGCAATGATCCTCACAGAGATGGTCAGGTGGAATGTGAAGCATGACCAAGTTAAATGTATACAGAGAAGTAGGAAAGTGATGTCATCTCTGGTTTTATAATGCCCAATATAGGAGTGAAAAAATTTTCTATTGATGAATCCCCTTGGATCTTTGAAGAAGTATACAGTTAATACAGCTAAAAGAGCAAATTGATATTTTATTTATACTACTCTGATTTTCTCATAACATACTGATTAACATACAGTGCATAAACAAACAGTTTAAATAATCACAAATAACAGACTTGTAAATAAATTCTTATCTGTAAAATACATAAAAACATTTGCATGCAGAATTTTAAGAAAATATATTTGTATGAAAAATACATAGAAAATCAACCTTAAAAATTTGTGAAATATTACTAATTTCATCTTTTATCCTCTAAAGTTACAGAAAACAAAACTATTAAATCAAGTAATGTATCAAGGATAAAAGCAATCAATACTGTTAAAGATTAAAATTGAGTTTGTCACCTATTACTTTTTTTTAAATTTTTAATTGGAGGTTTATTAACTTTGCAATATTGTGGTGGTTTTTGCCATACATTCACATGAATCAGCCATGGGTGTACATGTGTTCCCCATCCTGAGCCCCCCTCTCATCTCCCTCCCCATCCC
>SJYT01024450.1:9644-26094 GCA_006410635.1 Cephalophus harveyi
TAAAAAAAAAAAAGATAGAGTCATTGGCTCTGTACCTGGTGCTGGCGATGCTTGGTGATTCTGCTCCAAGCCTACATCTTTCTAGCTGACTGGCAACAATCTGCCTTTCCACCTCCAGTTCTCGGGTGAGTCGCTGAAACTGAAGCTCCTGTGATTCAAGGAAATAAAAGGAACATAAAGCACCAGGTTTGCTCAGGCAGATACATGAATTCATGTATGTCACAAGAAACACAGGAACATGCCCAAAACATGACACTATAGTGTGGCCTTACGAGAGTAGGGTTTTGGATGGAATTGTGGGCCTAAACAACCTGCTGATTTGAAGCTCTTACAAACAAACTTAAAGGCACTAGAATTTCAGTCTTTGTTTGAAACTGAAAATATGTAAAACTTTATTTGGCCTTTTTTTTCCCCTTTGGTTCTAATTGAGGTCTTCAAATAGTACTTATGCCACAGGGATGTAACGTAAGGGTTGCAGAGTCCTTACATTAGAGGCACACCAACCAATAATCTCTTCATCCTCAACAGCTAATATTTTCATCTCTCATACTATATGTTAGCTCAGCATTAAAAAAAAAGGAAATTCCTGTGATGAGACTCACTTGACAGTATTAGATACAAAACCTTTCAATTGTTAAGAAAAAAAAAATCATTACAATCCCTCCAAAAGTCTTGTTATATTTATCTATAATACAAACACATTTTTCCTATTGTCACAAATGCATTCATGTGTCACTGTATGAAGGGACAAGAGAAAAAATAAATGAAAAAGTCTGAGTCATAATATAGAACTTAAAATTATATTAAAAAGATGGAAGATTGTCTAAAGAAATTATATTTTTCATACTATGATGCATCACTAAGACAAGTATTCTAGCAGAAATGCTTTAACATTATTTGTACTTATCTCATTGTTCTCTTAACAGGATTTTAATATATAGAAAGCACGCCATGCTATAAACTATCTATAAATCATGTATACTCTAAAGGCTTTAGGCCACAAATAACATCTCCAATAACACCTCAAGCTCCCCTGTGCCATATTAACTCCTTACAAGTCTACTCAAAGCAAATGATGAACTCTAAGTGGTTTAATTGGACACTGACTACTGATTCAAAATACCAGGGAGATGCACCTTAAGCAAAGGAACTAATCAGACATAGAACTACCTTAGTTCTGTTAATGATAATATTATTGACAACATACTATCTATGACAGTAAAATACAATTCAATTGCAAAGTGAATTAACTCCCTGTGAGATTAGGTACAACTACTTGACAGCACTGGCTGAGCAAATTCTACAAACTATTCTTAGAATCATTCTTAAGAAAACAGTCCATGAACTCTTACTGCTTTCTGATATTGATAGTCCTTTTATAATGAGCCCAGTTGGTGTGGGAGAATATACAGCAGTAATAACAATTGTTACACAGAAGAACTGTACAAAAAAGATCTTCATGACCCAGATAATCACGATGGTGTGATCACTCATCTAGAGCCAGACATCCTGGAATGTGAAGTCAAGTGGACCTTAGGAGCATCACTATGAACAAAGCTAGTGGAGGTGATAGAATGCCAGTTAAGCTATTTCAAATCCTAAAAGATGATGCTGTGAAAGTGCTGCAATCAATATGCCAACAAATTTGGAAAACTCAGCAGTGGCCACAGGATTGGAAAAGGTCAGTTTTCATTTCAATCCCAAAGAAAGGCAAAGCCAAAGAATGCTCAAACTACAGCACAATTGCACTCATCTCACACAATAGCAAAGTAATGCTCAAAATTCTTCAAGCCAGGCTTCAGCAATAAGTGAACCGTGAACTTCCAGATGTTCAAGGTGGATTTAGAAAAGGCAGAGGAACCAGAGATCAAATTGCCAACATCCGCTGGATCATGGAAAAAGCAAGAGAGTTTCAGAAAAACATCTATTTCTGCTTTATTGACTATGCCAAAGCCTTTGACTCTGTGGATCACAATAAACTGTGGAAAATTCCGAAAGAGATGGGAATACCAGACCACCTGATCTGCCTCTTGAGAAACCTATATGCAGGCCAGGAAGCAACAGTTAGAACTGGACATGGAACAACAGACTGGTTCCAAATAGGAAAAGGAGTACGTCAGGGCTGTATATTGTCACCCTGCTTATTTAACTTCTATGCAGAGTACATCATGAGAAATGCTGGACTGNGGGGCACTGCCTATCTCTACTTAACAATTCCTAGGTCCCAGGCTTCTGATCAATGTTTGGCCACAAAACACCAGATAGATAATAATTGCATAATATTCAGTACCATGCTAAGATCACTGATTTTAAGGACAAATACTATTACGTTTACTTCACAGTCTTTGTCCTTAAATAGCAGCATAGTTTTTGTGATACACTTCCATTCTTTCAATTATTTCGTGTGTGTGTATGCTCAGTTGCTCAGCCATGTCTGACTCTTTGCGACCCCAAGGACTATAAGACCTAACTCTGTGTGACTCCATGGACTGTAGCCTGACAGGTTCCCCTGTCCATGGGATTTTCCAGGTGAGTATAATGGAGTGGGTTGCCATTTTCTTCTCCGGGGGATCTTCCTGATCCAGGAATCAATCTGAGTCTCGTGCACTGGCAGCTGGATTCTATACCACTGCAGACTGTTTATTATACACCCCTTTTCCTGGAAGACTGGCTGCTTGTACCAAGCTGGGCCACAAAAGGCCATCCGTGCATCTCAAAATATCCCCCAACCCATTATATAACTTTTGAGTTCTCAGTTCAATGGCTATTAGGGATTGAGGACTGGAGGGTTTCATTGGGGGATGGCCAAAAGTTACCAGGATAGGATTAATGTATGTTTTAAACTAGAACAGTAAAACAATTTCCATTCATAGAAAAAAAATCTATTTTAGTGGGTTTTAAAAAAAATTATGTCTATAGCTGCCTATGGTCTTTTGAGCATCCTTTCAAGGAAATATTTGGGAAATTTCTTGCTTGAAGGCAGACAATGGAACTTAATGTCCCATAATTCCTTCCCTCTGAAGCAGATATAGGCAACTTCAGCTCTGCCGAGAAGATGCCATGTTGACATCAGAAAACACGAAGCTCGTTTCCTCTCTTCCTTTCACCTTCTTGCTGCACTTCCTGTAGTAGAAATTGAGGCCAAGTTTCTAACATGGAAATAACCTCCACACAAACTATGTTTATACTTGATGGCGGTGCCAGTGTTTCCTTGATTTGGACACTATTCCTGAGAGCTCAGTCTCAAGGTTTGTTCTCCAGCCCTGGCAACAAACACGGGACTTCACGAATAACCACTAATAAGTATCTTTTCCCCGCATAATTAGCCATGTTAGTCTCTTTTTCTTGCAACTAGAAACTCTGACTGATAGACCTCTAGAAACCATTTACAGTTGTGAGGTGTATGAGAAGAGCCTCAGTACCCATGATGCAGCTGATTTTTTTAGAAGTTGGGCAATTCCTGTAACACTCATGTGGACTGAGTAAAGTCCACATTGTATCCTTCTGAGCTGCAGAGTCTATAATTCTGAACATAACTGGTTACTTTTATCAAACCCACTTCACCTGTTATTTGCCCACCCTTCTCACAAGTAGAACATAGTTAAATCCTCCACATTAGACTCTCAGGAAGCTGTAAAGCATGGAATCTGTTTGGGTTACCTAATACTTGTGAACATTTACAAGCAAAATATGTGTATGCTTTGTTGTAAAATTATTAATATTATATTAATTCCAAAGAATATAAGTTGAACTCCCACATGTGATTGCCATCAAGATGAATGAGTATGATCTAAACATTTGACAATTTTGTCTCCACTGGATTCTTAAGACTGATTGACAAGGAAGACAGTATTACACAGTCATATAAAAACACCTCTAATGATTTCCAAAATAATACTCATCAAGAGGATTATACTGTGATACCATCCATAAATTTTAATTTTTTTTAAATCCTCTAAACATAATGTGTGAAATCTGACCCTTACCACCGCCTCCAAAACTGGGCATCTAAATTATAGAAGGATCCTTTGAGAAGAGCAAGGAAATAATGTTAAAAGCATCTGCCAGTGATTTAGTACATGGCAACTTCCCCTTAAATTCTGTTAAACAAGACCATAATCAAGGTTAGAAAGAAAGTCAAGGCTACCGATATGCTATAAAATTGGAGTCAGTTCACATGTGTTTGGAAGCTTTTGTTTATATTTACTTCATCTCTCTCAGGTAAGTATATCAAAAATCATTCTCTGAGAGTCAAGCAGACAGAAGACAACATAAAGATTCACTTTCATGATCTTGTATGGTAGACAGAAATGTGTGGCTGAGGAGGCCCAAGGAAAGACTCGCTGCCCCAGAGGTCGTGCCTTCAGGGGTCCCTCAGCTAAGAGAGCCTTCGTGACCCAGGAAGTTATATCCTTCTGGGCAGGCTGCGTGCAGCACTGACTGAGATGAGAAGAGAAAAGCCAGGTTCAGACACGCTTTAGAGTTTGCCATCAGCTTAACTCCCTGGCACAGTATTTGGACCCCCCCGAACCTGGTGCCCAAGCCTGCTTTTTCTTCCCCTCTCCTCCATAAGAGCTGATCTATAATACACACTCTGCATGAAAACTCCACTTCAGTGAGAACCCAGCCTGAGACAGTACTGTTTTCGGATTCTTTTACAGAATGACAGGATGTTTTCTCTCACTCCTAGTTTTTAAAATTGTGAGATTCTTTAAATGTACTGAAAAAGTACAGGCAATAACACAATGAGCTTTGGCAAATCTGACCTAGGTCTAGCAAATATTACTCTTTTGCTACATTTGCTTCAAGTTTTTTGAGAAATAAAGTATTACAGATACAATGAAATCCCCTGGTTTCTCTTTCCTGGATCTTATTTCTCTCTTTTTTCTCCAGAAGAAACCATTATCTTGAATTTGGTGTTTAATATTCACATGAATATTTTATGTTATTACTACTCCATATATACAGTACCATAAATAATACATAGTATCACTTTGCATATTCATACAATTTATATAAATGGTATACAAAACACCCAGTGTTCTGCATGTTGCTTTTATTACAATATGATTTTGAGATTTATCAATATCAGTACCCCTAGACCCAGTTCATTTATTTCCATTGCTCAACAATATTCTATTGTATGACTATGGCACAGTATATTTGTATGTTCTCATCATAATGAACCCTTGGGTTGTTTCCAATTTTGTGCAATTATCAACATGCTGCAAAAGAAGCATGTTTGTATAAATCATCGATACACATGTGGCAGACAGTTCCAGTAGAGTCTTAGATATGGAATTGTTGAGTTGAAGGCTATGTACATATTCAAATTTACTTGACAATGATTATTACGTTACCTTCCAAAGTGGCTGTACCAATTTACATTCCAGTCAGCACTGTATGAGAGTTCCAGTTTATGTACATTCTCACTGATGCCAATCTGCATGTGGGAGCTTAAATTTCTTTTCATTCTCTTTTTCTTTTTGTAAAGGCATGGAATGATAGGCATGGAGTACTATCTTGCATTTATTTTGTGTTTCCCTGCTAAAAAGCATGTTTCCATATGCTTCTTGGCCACTTAGGTACCCTCTTCTCGCCCAGCTATCATACACTGTCAGGGGGCCAGGTTTCTCAACACCCTTGCACTAATGCTTTAGGTTTGGGCAAGGAATATCCCATTAGACTCCCCACAGTAGGCTGTCCTCAGAGGGCACATAGTGTGTAACATCCAATGGCGTGCTCAAGACCACCTAGGCTTGACACACACCTTCAGGGTGGAAGCCAGGTTTACTGTTTACTTGGCTTAGGAGTCTCACTTTCATTTTGGTTTTTGTTTCTATGAGTTCTTTACTTTCTTGGCACCTTAGCCTTGCTTTTCAAAAGACAATTTAAGCACTTTATTCAGTATACATATTTAGTTTTTTTTAGGGGAAGACTGGTTAGGGTATTGAATATACCAGAAATGGGAGTCTCCACAGCTTTTTCATATTGTCTCTGAATTTTTCTGAGCTTTATTCAGGGGGAACTTCTTAGTGTTTCTTTCAATTCCCTATTTCCCTGTTTGCCTTGTTAAGGGTTTATGTCATCTGTTATACTTTTTTCCAATGGCAATATTTTCCATTTCTGAGACTTCTAGTTGGGTCTTTTTCTTAGCCACCTGTTCCTGCTGCTCACTTGGAGTGAAAGCTCTATCATCTCCCTTGCTATTCAGGTTTACCTTTACCTCAACTCCACGTACCTCAGTCCTAAGAGACTTTAGATTGTGATTCAGTGTTTCTTTCAGACAGAAATAATACTGCATACCTTGTCATGTCTCCTGCCACTGGCTTCAAGAAGCCCAACAAGCATTAGGTTCTTCTGCTCTCATTTCCTTCAATAAGCAGGAAGAGCTCCAACCCAGATCACAGTGTCAAGGACCCTGGCGCTGGCATTGAAAGCAAGGTATTCTTCACCCTCTTGTGGCCTTAGGGCCTCTCTCAGCTTCATTAATTCCTCCCTGATGGCCAGCAGTCACATATCTCATGACGCTTTCCAACTGTGCCCTGTGGAAGCCTCACTCCAGTTTGCAAATTCTGTTTATAAACTTGTCATTTTTTTACTCAGAATATTCTCCATCTCAAGGTTACTACGAAGACTTTCCCACTATAAGCTTTAACTGAAATGTAGTTCTTTCCTGAAAACACTGCTTCTTCTGACCTCTCTCTGGTGAAGATTATGCATTCTTCAAACATCACAGCTGAGGTGCCCGGAGCAGGAAGCTGGCCATCACTGGCTCATTACCTCTACTTACTAGTGTGAAGTTGTAGATAGGATTCCTCATAGACCTCCTGTCAGCTGAATCTGTAATCATATTCCCTCTTACACTCTTGTATTATTAAGCCATGCTCTCTTTCCCCTTAATTATTGGAGACTATTACTCCTCCAAACGTGTGCAAAAGCTCACTGTTTGGGGGTCATGCCATCCGACTCCAGTTGCACACTTGCATCACTAGATCTATTTACTTCAGGCTGTCTAACTGATTCACTAATTCAAGAGTGGCTATAATAGTTACTAACACGGTGATGGTGACAATTAAGAAACAGCAGCAGGTATTCCTATCAGGCCATTAGTGATCCTGCCCCCAAATTTCCACTAATTCTTTCTCTTCCAGGCTTGGTGGGGGCAGTGTCCCGTTCTTGTCTAAGGCCGGCCTCTCCATGCCCTCTTGCCTCTTCTAGGATCTTGCTTCTCTTTCCTGAATTGCCAGTGTTTCCTCTCAGTTTAATGCTTAAATCTTTCTCATTGGAAAACATCTTCTTAACCTCAGGACTCCTCAATCTGTTTCCTTCTCCTTGACCTGCACTTCCTTTAATTAAATATTTCTCTTTAAATTGACTCCTTTTAAAAACAGTATTATCTCAGTATTAAAATAATTGAAATCCTGATTTCTAATGCTTTTATATAATCATCTTAACATAAATTAAAATACATAATTTTAAAAGATGCAGATCTGTGCATTAAAAGCCCATTCACATCAGCAATACAGGTACACCACACCAGGGGATGACACACCTTTCCATGCCTACACAACTCAGCAGGAAAGTCTGAGTACTGCTTAGATTCAAAGAAGTAAACTGACATGATCATTATTTGATGTAATCAGTGCTTAAGTGAGAGTATCTATATTTTAATTACTGTTGCCTAAAAATCTTCCAATAATCATTTTTTTCTAATTTAGTATGGTGAAAGAGTTTTATATCACTTAAATATCAACTATCACTGCATAATAATAAGTTGGATTTTTAAGGTCCACAGGATTTCACAGGATACGTCCTAATCTCAGGGTTCCCAGGCAGCACTAGTAGTAAAGAATCTGCCTGCAATGCAGGAGATGCAGATATGGGTTTGATCCCTGGGTGGGGAAGATCCTCTGGAGGAGGGCATGACGACCCACTCCCATATTCTTGCCTGGAGAATTCCACGGACAGAGGAGCCTGGAGGGCTACAGTCCATTGAGTTGCAAAGAATCAGACACAACTGGAGTGAATTAGCATGCACACACATCCCATCTCAGGACATACTGATATTACAGCATTTTTTTCTCTTTTCCACATTAAAAAGATGAACAAATTATGGTCATGATGACATCTTTGAGGCTCTTGAGTCAGGCCTGGGGAACTACTTTAAAAATGAATATTTAAGAGCTAAAATATTTGAAACATCCCAGATACTGTTCCCTAATCTAGGTTGACACCAAAACCAAAGCAGTTATATTTTCAAAGCATCCCTAAACTTTTCAACCTTGAAATAACCATTCATTAGCACAGATGATCAACTGTTCTATCACAGTTACTTAATAACTGACAAATCATTATTAAGTGTATTTGGTAGTCCCTAAAAATCATACATAATTAATTATAAAAATGCTAAGTATATGATACTTATATCATATACTTTGTACTAACTGACCCTTTTGTTAAAAAGAAACACTGCCTTTCTCAACCAAACTGTGTTCTCAGACAACAGAGTCCCACAGGTTTGCCCTTATTGGAAGGGGTTTAAACCTTCGAGGAAGTTTGAAAAATGCTGCCCAGAGGATTCCAGATCTTGGAGGTTCACATGACACTAGAATATAAAAAGTTCTCAGGTGTCTACCAGTAAGAAATTGCCTTGCCTTTGTACTACCTGGAGATTTTTCCATTTATTGATACTAACCTCGATTTTCCAAAGAATAACTATTAACATCTCAAGGAACAATACTGCCTTGCAGAACACAACTTAGTCAACACTAAAAATTCATCTCATGTTTACTGTATTTTGAGATTACTGAATTAAGGGATATTGCCTGGCATTCTACACTTAAAAAAAAAAAAAAAAACCACCACCACCACCAACTCATATACTGGAAAACCCAATTTTTCATTACTTTGGTACAGGCTGAATATTTACAACGGGGAGGTCACCACAAACGGTTAACGTTCAGATGGAAACTCTTGACCTCACATCAGTACAATGACAGGAAGGGAATACATTATTAGGATATTTCTGATGGATCAGTTGCCCTAACCTATGCCCTATGCTTCTTACATTTAGATCTTTTTTAAGATAACAGAAAAATGTGAGATATGACCACCAATCTGATTTCCTATTATACTAGTTAACATTCTATAGGAAATGATCAACATTCAGATCTTTATTGTTTTATCCTAGTAAAACGAATCACATAGGATTATATCAGGTTTTAGCTTTGATATCTATCCTTCAGTTTTAATGAAGTAGAGAGGAAACAGCAAAGCTTACCAGATGCTCTAAATTTATATTCTAAAGCTCAGGCTCTTATCTGTAACTGTCACCAAAGCTCCTTTATTAGGAAATCAAAATAAAAGAAGAGAGGTTTACACTGAAACATACTAATGAAAGCTTTGCTTAGAGCCACATGTGGATGAGAAGGTCAACCAAACAGGCAAAAGCTTGAGCTTTTCCCACAGCACCACTGATGGCTTTATAAATATCTGTCTGCCGCTACAAAAAGCTCATTGCCACTGGCTCTTAATCTCTTTCCTGGTGCCCTCTGACCACTGCACGGGCCTGTGTACACCAGTGATATCCAAATCTACTCCGTCTAATCAGATTCAAACCAACGTTTTCAATGGTAGTGAGCTAAGCAGCTCTACTAACAGATGAGCCATGCCCCACAACCAGCCATACCACCTTGCCTTCTGTGTTTTCCATTTCTCCACTGCAGAGGTCCTCAAAGTAGGGGCTCTGAACCAGCAGTATCAGCATCACTCGGAAACTTAACTTGAATCAGAGGGGTCAGGTCCAGCTTGAACAGGTCTTCTAACACGCACACTGACCTACTGGAACCACCATTCACTTTCTTTGAAAGTGAAGTTGCTCAGTCGTGTCCGACTCTTTGTGACCCCATGGACTGTAGCCTACCAAGCTTCTCTGTTCATGGGATTTTCCAGGCAATAATACTGAAGTGGGTTGCCATTTCCTTCTGCAGGAGATCTTCCCAACCCAGGGATTGAACCTGGGTCTGCCGCATTGTTGGCAGACGCTTTACAGTCTGAGCCACCAGGGAAGTCACATATTCCTCTTTACTCAGGCTCAAAAATACAAGTGTTTTCATCTTTTCATCATTCTTTCCTTTCTCTTATTTCTCATTCCTCACATATTAAATGGATTCCCAAACCCTGTCACCCAGCCTCTCTACCACTAGTGAATCCATTCACTTCCTTGCCATACCTGCCACTGTCCATTCACTTTACATTACTGTAATGACCCTGCACTGAGTCTCCTCCCCACCCAACGGTGCTGAGGGGCCTGGCCTCACTTTTCACATCTTTTCCAGATAAATCTGTTGAAGGTACAACATATTGATTAATAATCCTTTCCCTAGTGTTTCCTGTGCTCCAGGCTCTCTGCTAAGCTCTAACATACATTACCTCGCTAACTTCCTGGTCAGCCTGCCAGGGAGTGAAGGTTACCCTTGTCCACAGAGAGCTGACTTGTCTGAAGTCATCCAAATCCAGGATTTGAATCACATCAGTCTGACTCCTAACTCCATGGTGTTAACCACCGTGCATCATGCCCCTCGCAGCCAACCTGTAATACAACTTACAAACAGTCGACTCAGCCTTATTTTAAGACCCTCTGCAGTCTGCTCTAAACCCTTTTTTTTGTTTTCCAGGATCCTGTCATTTCCCTTCTTGTACCTGAACAGAACTATTCATTTTTTTCCATACATATCACTCAGAGCTTTTTCTCATGTGACTCCATCCACCTGAAAAATCACCTTCTTATGTGCCTAGACTCCTTTATCCAGCCCTTGGGTAAAGCACTTGGCCATTACATGTGCTCGATTTACTAAGCTGAATTCCCCTTAAAGAAGTGTGAAATCTATATTTGATTCATCTAGCTTCATGGAAAACCAAGACAAGAAATCCCTGCTAATTTATTCACGGTGAATTTTACACAGTATACTTTATTTAGTATCTTATAATCGATCACATGAATTTTTAAATTGAATGATACAACAGGATTTTCTATTTTTCTTTAAAGTTACAAAGAGATAAGAAGGCAGAGCTGCAACAAGAAACTTGGGTTTCCCTAACTTTTGTTGACTGCTTTTTCAATTAATCAGCTCTATCAGAGATTTCTTCAATTTAAGTCTGAATTTGGCAATAAGGAGTTCATGATCTGAGCCACAGTCAGCTCCCAGTCTTGTTTTTGCTGACTGTACAGAACTTCTCCATCTTTGGCTGCAAAGAATATAATCAATTGATTTTGGTGTTGACTATCTGGTGATGTTCAAGTGTACAGTCTTCTCTTGTGTTGTGGAAGAGGGTGTTTGCTATGACCAGTGCATTCTCTTGGCAAAACTCTATTAGCCTTTGCCCTGCTTTATTCCATATTCCAAGGCCAAATTTGCCTGTTACTCCAGGTGTTTCTTGACTTCCTACTTTAGCATTCCAGTCCCCTATAATGAAAAGGACATCTTTTTTGGGTGTTAGTTCTAAAAGGTCTTGTAGGTCTTCATAGAACTGTTAACTTCAGCTTCTTCAGCGTTACTGGTTGGGGCACAGACTTGGATTACCGTGATATTGAATGGTTTGTCTTGGAAATAAACAGAGATCATTCTGTCGTTTTTAAGATTGCATCCATCCTAAAGGAGATCAGTCCTGGGTGTTCTTTGGAAGGATTGATGCTAAAGCTGAAACTCCGGTACTTTGGCCACCTCATGTGAAGAGTTGACTTACTGGAAAAGACCCTGATGCTGGGAGGGATTGGTGGCAGGAGGAGAAGGGGACGAGAGGATGAGAGGGCTGGATGGCATCACCGACTCGATGGACGTGAGTTTGAGTGAACTCCGGGAGATGGTGATGGACAGGGAGGCCTGGCGTGCTGCAATTCATGGGGTCGCAAAGAGTCAGACACAACTGAGTGACTGAACTGAACTGAAATGATCAGGGATTTCATATTATTCATGGTGGCATGGGCAAATAGGTTCTTTAAAAAAAAAATAATACACATAATTTCAGTGGTGTAGTAGCTTCATGCCATTACTGACTTTCCCCATGCCAC
Source organism: Cephalophus harveyi (assembly GCA_006410635.1). Taxonomy (NCBI): domain Eukaryota; kingdom Metazoa; phylum Chordata; class Mammalia; order Artiodactyla; family Bovidae; genus Cephalophus; species Cephalophus harveyi. The sequence continues at coordinate 21,718 of SJYT01024450.1, forward strand.
TTCTCCTTCCCTCATTTATTTATACCTGTTTCCATCTGCCAAATTCCCTGAGCTCTCAGGCATCATAATAAACCGCCTTTCAAAAAATCAGGAGTTTCCCAGCCTTGGCATGCCATTTCTGAAAACCTAACAGTCCAATGACACTTTAAGTTATTAAACTAGAAATGCCTTCTTTTATTTCCATTTATCTTGTCTCCTAATAGTAGAAATATCAGCATCTGTGTATGAATATATGTGTGTAAATATAAATGCTGGTTAAATCTTCTATTGGTTGAGGTTTTACTAATTTATGTTTAATGTAATCAAATAATAAAAGAGCAACAGCATGAAAAATTGATGCCTGTAGTCAGTGTCAGTTGCAGTGGTCAGTGACAACTCTTGCTGTCATTTTCCAACAAAGTAGGCATTTGGTAGAATTAATGTCAAAAACACAGAGGAGATTTTCTTTAAAAGGTAATGTCTTGAATGTCTGATTAGATGTTACTTTAACATTCATTTAGAAAATATAAAAAATAATAATGACTTAACATTAACGATTTATTTGGTTTTCTAGTACATAAATATTTCAAAATTAGTAAGACCAGTGATGCAAATCACCTGATGTCAGATGCTTATTTGAGAGCTAATTGACTGCGCAGATGATAATAATGCATATAAATCATTATTGCTGAAATGGAAAAGGGAGAGGAATAAATGACCAACCTCAACTTCCTGTGTGTGCACTAGTTGCTGCAAACACAGCAAAGAATATGAAAATGACAACAGAAACAAAAACAAGGGGAAATTTAATCTTCCTTTCTTTAGTAAGTCTAATAAATAGCACCAGGGAATAAGAGGCTAATTTTCAGAATGATTAATTTAAGGTTTGGTTAATAACTTAATGAAATGTAATGGAGAAAGAAAACAAATACCATCTAGGGCAGGTAGCTCCTGTCTTATGATTCTACTTTTTAAATTACTAGGCTTCCTTCTACAGTGGTTCTTTCTGCTTTCCAGATATTTTAAGACCAAAGTGTGGGGAAGGGGGTGGTAGCTGGACTAAGAATATTCATTTATTAATTGTGCCCTAGTAAGTTCAATGGTTCCCTGAGAAATCTTGTTACCCAGCTCAAGAGGTATAAGAGGTATTCAATTGTTTTTCCTTTTTACCTTTTTAATTTTACATTTTATCTGTATGGCTTCTCTAACATTACCATTTGTTTTTAAACCTCCAGAAATTGTCCTGAGGTTCTTGAGAAAAAAGGGTAAGAAAAATCAATGTATTATTGATAACCACAGGACATCTCTAATGTACAGGAAACATAAAGGCCTTAGGACAGAACTGGGACATGTCAATGCATCTGCATTATCTCAGGCCCATCCCTATTTTCAGGTCCACAGTATCCCTCTGGTTTGCTCTGACTCTCCTGCTTTCCCCCCAAAACTGTCCATTCCTTCTACAGGTTAGTTATATAGAAAAGTAATGAAAATTTACACTTTGCTACCAATAACTGTATTTTCCTTACTTAGCTAAAAAAGCAGACAAGTTAAATGATGTTACTTTTTATTTGTGTTAGGTCTGTATGGCTGTCATAGAAAATAAAGAAAAAAGTGCCAGATTTCATGATATTATTTTTGCTGTTCAGACTATTTACTTGCCTGAATTTTTAAGTTACCATATTTAGAATTCTTTTCTCTTCCACACAATATATACTCATGCAATAACACATTTATGTTTAAAACATATAATTTTATATTAAATATCTTTCTTTCTTTTTTTTTTTTTTTGGTTAAGTCCTAAAACTAATGGTAATACTAAGTCCCAGTGAATGAAAGTCAACTGTGGGTCAGGCATTTTACATATTTTTTTCTCTAATCCTTACAAAAGTGCAGGTCACTGCTGAGTTGAGCAACTACAGGGTGGGAGAGACAAAATATATGACTTACACAGGGTCACAAACTTAGTAAGTGAAGAGCTGGGAATGGAATTCTAAATTCTTGCTTTTTCCATTACATGAAGCTGAAAAAACTAAGGTTGTCTCATTTTCTATTCCTGAAGGTTATATTCTGAAAAAACTAAGGTTGTCTCACTTTCTATTCTTGAAGGTTATATTTAGAACTATAATTGACTTTATTGCTTCAAAACTTTTTTCCCAAATCAAATAAAGCCCTAGAATGTAATAAAAATTAAAGACCCAGATGCTAGTATATATAGGAACTTACTAATTATGACAAAGGTAGAATTTCCTTCAATGGGAAAAGAACTGCGGGTATAATTAGAGAAAACAAAGCTAGATTACCACCTCAAGCCACCCACCCACACACACAAGTTGTACAATAAATGTAAGGAAAAAAACCTACTATTTAAAATATGACCTAGGATACCGGTTCCTAACTTTTTCGGCACCAGGGATCAGTTTCGTAAAAGACGATTTTTCCACAGACTGGGGATGGGGGTGGCAGTTGGTTTCAGGATGATTCAAGCACATTACATTTACTGTGTACTTTATTTCAGTTATTATTACATCAGCTCCATCTCAGATCATCAGGAATTAGAACCTGGAGACTGGGGACCCCTGACCTCGGAGAATATATTTTTTTAATATATTAAAAAAATGTTGAAGGATAGTTGATTTAGAATCTTGTGTTAATTTCTGTTCCACAGCAAAATGATTCAGTTATACATATATACTCTTTTTAAAAATATTCACTGTGGTTCATCATAGGATACTGAATAAATAGTTCTCTGCTACATGGTAGGACCTTGCTGTTTATCTATTTTGTAATAAAAGCGCACATGTGCTAACTTCAACTTCCCACTCTGTCTCAGCCCCGACTGCCTCCCTGGGCAGCCACAGGTCTGCCCTCAGCATCCTGAGTCCATTTCCATCTCACGGACAGGTTTGTCTGTGTCACAATTTGGAATCTGCATTTAAGTGATATTATATGATTTGCCTTTGACTTCCTTCATTTAGTATGATACTCTCTAGGTGCATCCATTTCACTGCAAACAGCAGTTTCATTCTTTGTTATGACTGAGTAGTACTTCATGGTGTATGTGTCCCATATCTTCTTTATTCATTTATTTGTTGATGGATGTTGTGAGTAGTGCTGCTATGGATATATCTTCTTGAATTAGAGTTTTGTTTGGATATATGCCCAGGAGTGGATTGCTCGATCATATGGTAATTCTATTTTTAGTTTTCTGAGGAAGCAATACAGAGTTTTCCATAGTTGCTGCACCAACTTACATTCCCCCCAACAATGCAGAAAATATAGGAGAATAATTTTGTACTTGGGATGATAGAGACATCCTTAAAGAAACCCCAAAACCATAAGAGGTAAAATGAGATATTTAAATACATAAAAGTAAAACTTCATACTCCAAAAGATCAGGCAAACAAAGTCAAAAAAAAAAAAAAAAAAGAGTGAGAAATATTTGTAACCTCTAACACAAAACAGACATTTAAAAACAGGCAAAGGATACCAACAAGCAATCTATCTATGCTGAAATGTAATGCTAATTAAAATATCAGAAAAAAACAAATTTCATGCATGAGGAGAAAGAAAACCAAATGACAAAATAACAATTTTCATCATATTGGCAAGTATTTTTCAAAGTGTCTCATCCAGGGATAGAAAGGGACATTTGGAGAAAAGGGCACAGACATATATTGTTCTTGTTAGTGTGGTTTCCTTATAATCTGGTAACTTCTATTACAATGAAAAATATATATTCTGGACTTCCCTGGTGGTCCAACGGTTAAGACTCTGTGTGCCAATGCAGGGGCTACAAATTTGATCGCTGGTCTGGGGACGATTCCACATCCTGTGGGGACACTACGCCTGCGCACCAGAACCACTAAGCCTGTGCTCTAGAGCCCATTTGCTGCAACCACTGAAGCCTGTTTGCTCTAGAGCCCACGTTCTACAACAAGAGAAGCCACTGCAATGAGACATCTGCGCACCACAGCTAGAGAGAAGCCCATGCTCAGCCAACTAGAGAAAGCCCATGCCCAGCAATGAAGACCCAGGGCAGCCAAAAAGTAAAAATAAATCAGTTTTTTAAGATGTGCACGTGTGTGTGTATATATTCACCATGACTTTGCAATTCCACTTCTGGATAGCTACTGTGCACAAAAAAAAGCAATCATATACATAAAATCAATTGCAGCAGTTAGAAAAAAACTTGAAAATCTGTCTACATGGCAATATTTTAACAAACTATTGAATCTCCACACTATCCATAATAATGATTATATACATGGTGTTGGAGAAGACTCTTGAGAGTCCCTTGGACTGCAAGGAGATCCAACCAGTCCATTCTGAAGGAGATCAGCCCTGGGATTTCTTTGGAAGGAATGATGCTAAAGCTGAAACTCCAGTACTTTGGCCACC
>SJYT01024450.1:26336-49709 GCA_006410635.1 Cephalophus harveyi
GGAGGCCTGGCGTGCTGCGATTCATGGGGTCACAGAGTCGGACACGACTGAGCGACTGAACTGAACTGATACATGGTTATTAAAAGAATGGGCTAGATAGACCTTTATCTGTTGCTTCAGGACCATTACATGCAATTAAGTGAAAAAGCCAGTTGAAGATCTTAGTAAAACACAACAAAACAATAAAATAAAAAAACCTCTATGTAGGTTAGTTTGAGCATGGGAAAAAAATGTGTTAAGGAATACAGCAGAGCATAAGATTGGTTACATCTAGAGAAGGCAATCCAGAGAAGGCAATGGCAACCCACTCCAGTGCTCTTGCCTGGAAAATCCCATGGATGGAGGAGCCTGGTAAGCTGCAGTCCATGGGGTCGCGAAGAGTTGGACATGACTGAGCGACTTCACTTTCACTTTCATGCATTGGAGAAGGAAATGGCAACCTACTCCAGTGTTCTTGTCTGGAGAATCTCAGGGATGGGGGAGCCTGGTGGGCTGCCATCTATGGGGTCGCACAGAATCGGACATGACTGAAGTGACTTAGCAGCAGCAGAGAGCGGGAATGAAAAAGGGAACAAGATACTATTTATGTTTATCTTCTTGTATTTATTTAATCTTTCTTTTTTATACTGCTTCACTTGTTGCAACAAGCATAAGACTTCTTTAATTTAAGTGAAAGTGAAAGTCGCTCAGCCATGTCTGACTCTCTGCAACCCCATGGACTATACAGTCCAAGGAATTTCTCCAGGCCAGAATACTGGAGTGGGTAGATATTCCCCTCTCCAGGGGATCTTCCCAATCCAGGGAGAGAAACCAGGTCTCCTGCACTGCAGGAAGATTCTTTATTGGCTGAGCCACAAGAGAAGCCCTAACCCAAAAAACTATTCAGAAAGAAAAGAATATAAGCACTAAGAAATTACTGTTTAAACATTACAAGGACAGATCCTGCTTAGGAAACAATCCAATTTCTGGAAAACAGCATTCTCATTGAGAGAATAGATGTTTTCACCCTTTGGAAACTATTTTAGCACTCTAAAGGGGTTCACTATCTTCTTCTGTTAGTTCCATATTGTTTCTGTCCTTTATTGTGCCCATCTCTGCATGAAATGTTCCCTTTGTATCTCTCATTTTCTTGAAGAGATCTCTAGTCTTTCCCATTCTATTGTTCTCGTCTATTTCTTTGCATTGATCCCTTAGGAAGGCTTTCTCATCTCTCCTTGCTATTCTTTGGAACTCTGCATTCAGATGAGTATATCTTTCCTTTTCTCCTTTGCCTTTCACTTCTCTTCTTTTCTCAGCTATTTGTAAAGCCTCCTCAGACAACCATTTTGCCTTTTGGCATTTCTTTTTTTGGGGGATGGTCTTGATCACTGCCTCCTGTACAATATTGCAAACCTCCAACCATAGCTCTTCAGGTACTCTGTCTATCAAATCTATCACTTGAATCTACTGGTCACTTCCACTGTATAATCGTAAGGGATCTGATTTAGGTCATACCTGAATGGTCTAGTGGTTTTCCCTACTTTTTTCAATTTAAGTCAGAATTCTCCAATAAGGGGTTCATGATTGGAGCCACAGTCAGCTCCTGGTCTTGTTTTTGCTGACTGACTAGAGCTTCTCCATCTTTGGCTGCAAAGAATATAACCAATCTGATTTTGGTATTGACCATCTGGTGATGTCCATGTGTGAGTTGTTTCTTGTGTTGTTGGAAGAGGCTGTGTATCTGCTATGACCAGTGCATTCTCTTGGCAAGACCCTGTTAGTCCTTGCCTTGCTTCATTTTGTGCTCCAAAGCCAAACTTGCCTGTTACTACTGCTCTCTTGACTTCCTACTTTTGCATTCCAGTTCCTTATGATGAAAAGGACATCTTTTTTGTGTGTTAGTTCTAGAAGGTCTTGTAGGTCTTCATAGAACCATTCAACTTCAGCTTCTTCAGTATTAGTGGTTGGGGCATAAACACTGATTACTGTGATACTGCAGGTTTGCCTTGGAAACAAACAGAGATATTCTGTGTCATTTTTGAGACTGCATCCAAGTACTGCATTTTGGACTCTTTTGTTGACTATGAGGGCTTCTCCTTTGCCCTGCTTCATTTTGTACTCCAAGGCCTAAGACTTCCAGTAGTCATGTATCGATGTGAGAACTGGACCACAAAGAAAGCTGAGTGTTGAAGAATTGATGCTTTTGAACTGTGGTGTTGGAGTAGACTCTTGAGACTCTTGAGACTCCTTGGACTGCAAGGAGATCCAAGCAGTCAATCCTAAAGGAAATCAGTACTGAATATTCACTGCAAAGACTGATGCTGAAGCTGAAACTCCAATACTTTGGCCACCTGATGCACAGAACTGACTCAGAAAAGACCCTGATGCTGGGAAATATCGAAGGCAGGAAGAGAAAGGGATGACAAAGGATGACATGGTTGGACGGCATCACTGACTCGATGGGCCTGAGTTTGAGCAAGTGTGGCAGTTGGTGATGTACAGGGAAGCCTGGCTTGTTCCAGTTCATGGGGTCACAAACAGCTGGACATGACTGAGTTACTGAACTGACCTGGAATGTAATTTGGTGCAAACTCTTGGAAGGGCAATTTAATAATGCCTAAAAAATAAAAGTGTACCAACCTATTGACCCATCAATTCTAATGCCAAGACTTCAGATATACTTGGAAAGGTACACAAAAGCAACCAATCAAATGTTAGGAAACAACATCAGTCAGCAAAGGACTGGTGAAATATATTTGCTATTGCTATTGTTCAGTTGGTAAGTCTTGCCCAACTCTTTGTGACCCTATGGACTGCAGCATGCAAGGCTCCTCTGTCCTCCAAAATCTCTTTAAGTTTGCTCACATTCATGTCCATGTCCATTAAGTCAGTGATTCCATCTAATCATATCATCCTCTGCTGCCCGCTTCTCCTTTCGCCTTCCATCTTTCCTAGCATAGGGGTCTTTTTCAATGGGTTGGCTCCTCACATCAGGTGGCCAAAGTCATGGAGCTTCAGTTTCAACAGCAGTCCTTCCAGTGAATATTCAGGATTGATTTCCTTTAGGATTGACTGGTTTGATTTCCATGCAGTTCAACAGACTCTTAAATATATTTAGAGTATAATATAATAAATATAATACATATATATGATGGGACTCCATGCAATTGCTAGAAAGGGTTGAAGGAAATCCACATGTGCTGGTATAATCTATACCATTATTCCAAACATGTGTGGAATAACCAATAAGAAAGACTATCCAGGAAAATAAAGCTCTATAATTGTTTTTTAAAAAGACATATGCTGAAGTGAGCAGAATTTTTTTTCTTGATATACTCAGAAAACTTAACCAGGTAAGGTTTAACCACTGGGAAAATGAACTAGATGTTTGTAGGGTAGATTGCTTGTTACTTTATACTTTTAAGGTGAATAATTTCTTTTAACTTGTATATTCATCTGTTACTAATTTCTATAAATACAATAGAATAAGAACTGCTGTTTCATTTAAACCCACACTACGAATCTAATTTTTACTAAAAGGCTCTAATTCTGACCTATTAAAAGAGCATATTTTAAGAATTAGTTTTCATAAAGGACATGAAACACATGACACCAGTAATAAATGCCTTACTTGAAAATAAATGCTGTGTAATATATTGATAATGAATTCTCCTGTATATATTTCTCTTCAAACTCTGAAGGACTCTTAATAAAGAATTGGTATCTTTAAGAAAAGCACTTCTCAGCTAGTTCTATAGTTTTAATGAATTTTCCAACCATTTGCCAACAATAGGGAACAACTTCTGCTCAGTATAACCATAAAAATAAAACCCATGTACTCGTTCTTACAAATTCTGTGTATCAACATACCCTTCCAGAAAAAAATTATGGAAGAGAACCCCACACAAATGTTTAAAATTTTAATTTTAATAACACATTTATTTTAAATTTTAAATCATGTTAGAATAAAATATACATAACATGAAATTAAGCACTTTAATAATATTTAACTGTACAACTCATTGGCATTAAGGACATTCACACTGTGATGTAACCATACCACCATCTACCTCTGAACTCCCTCCACCCAGGCTGTGGTGACTATTGTTTTATTTTCTGCTTCTATGAATTTAACTATTCTAGGGACATCATATCGGAAAATGCAATGGCACCCCACTCCAGTACTCTTGCCTGGAAAATCCCATGGATGGAGGACCCTGGTAGGCTGCAGTCCATGGGGTCACTAAGAATCAGACACGACTCAGCGACTTCACTTTCACTTTTCACTTTCACGCATTGGAGAAGGAAATGGCAACCCACTCCAGGGTTCTTGCCTGCAGAATCCCAGGGACGGGGGAGCCTGGTGGGCTGCCGTCTCTGGCGTCACACAGAGTCTGCCACGACTGAAGTGACTTAGCAGCAGCAGGGATATCACATAAGTGGAATCATACAGTACTTCTCATTGGTGGCTGGCTTTCTCATTTAGCATGTCTTCAGGCCTCATCAATGCTGTTCCTTCCTTTAAAGGCTGAACAATAATCCATTGTTTGCATATACTACATTTTGTCTATATATTCACCCATTAGAAAGAACTTGGGTTGCTTCTACATATTTTTTTTAAAAAGTAAAAATTTTGTATCAAATTCAAGCAAACGTAAGATTTTGTTTATAAATTCTGAAATTTGAACTTCATATAATTTTCTACTGTCATGAAATCTTCTGATTAAACCATTAGAAAAGTTAAAAAAATATGTTTAGCTTACAGGCTACAAAAAACAGGTGGGGGCCAGATTTGGACTGTGGGCCAGTCTTTGCTCACCCATGTACTAGAGTTTAAATACCTATTCAGTTCAGTTCAGTTCAGTCGCTCAGTCGTGTCTGACTCTTTGTGACCTCATGAATCCAACCATGCCAGGCTTCCCTGTCCATCACCATCTCCCGGAGTTCACTCAAACTCACGTCCATTGAGTCGGTGATGCCATCCAGCCATCTCATCCTCTGTTATCCCCTTCTCCTCCTGCCCCCAATCCCTCCCAGCATCAGAGTCTTTTCCAATGAGTCAACTCTTCACATGAGGTGGCCAAAGTACTGGAGTTTCAGCTTTAGCATCATTCCTTCCAAAGAAACCCAGGGCTGATCTCCTTTAGAATGGACTGGTTGGATCTCCTTGCAGTCCAAGGGACTCTCAAGAGTCTTCTCCAACACCACAGTTCAAAAGCATCAGTTCTTTGGTGCTCAGCTTTCTTTACAGTCCAACTCTCGCATCCATACATGACCACTGGAAAAACCATAGCCTTGACTAGACAGACCTTTGTTGGCAAAGTAATGTCTCTGCTTTTCAATATGCTGTCTAGGTTGGTCATAACTTTTCTTCCAAGGAGTAAGCATCTTTTAATTTCATAGCTGAAGTCACCATCTGCAGTCATTTTGGAGCCCCCCCAAAATAAAGTCTGACACCGTTTCCCCATCTATTTCCCAAGAAGTGATGGGACCAGATGCCATGATCTTTGTTTTCTGAATAAGAATCACTAAAAGTCTGTAGTTTGAAGCAGATTACAACAAATATGGAAGGACTGTAAGACTTGCACTCCAACGTGATCTGATTCTAGGCTCTGTCACTTACTGGCTAAATAATACTGAACAAGTCTTTTGAACATCTCTAAACCCCAGTTTAACTGTTTATAAAACGGGAATAACACTCACATTACAGAGGAACTGGTGTGGGAATGGAATAAGATCCTAAATGCTGTATAAAGCATACAGTTGTTTTTAGGGAACTGAGCACTCTAAAGTAACAAATATACAATTTAAAAAGCAGCATGTTTTTCCTTAAGGGGTTCACTTGCCAAAAATCAGGGGATCTGTTTTCAATTCATAAGTGGAGGAAAAAATGAAGTAATTTGACTAAAAAGAGATGCTTTGAATTCCATTTTAAATAAGCTCTTAGTATTATACAATGCTAATATACTATTCAGTTAAAAATTTACTTCTTTCACCTTCTGATCATATTTTGTCCTCAATAGTTCTGCTTCATCATTTTTTGTTTTCTTAATCCCTATATAAAGAGGATCCAATTTTATATATCAAATTGAAGCAGCACTCGGGACAAATGACTAAAAAAAAGAGTGGTTGCTTCTTGTTAGTATCATATGCTCTATTTTCTATTTATTAAACTTCAAAGCAGGTAACTTCAGAAAATTTAAGGACACTCAAAAAATTAAAATGTATGATTTCTATAGTCAGTGTGACAATATCAAAATATGAATGTCAATGAACAATATGAAGATGGTGGATGAATGAGTTAAGCTGTTCTTTAATACTCAGATACTGATTTAACACATCCCCAAACCTTTATTCAATATTTCCCATCATCTTACTCTGTTTCTTAACTAGATGTATTGTGATCATTTCACGATATATACAAATAATGAATCATTATGTTGTACATCTGAAACCAATGCAGTGCTACACATCAATTTAGACATGATTTGAGCAAACTCCTGGAGGACAGAGAAGCCTTGCGTGCTACTGTCCACGGGATCGCAAGGAATAGGACACGACTTAGCAACTGAACAACAACAAAAACAACAACAAATGTATCAATTGCATCTCAATTAAAAAAAAAAATTTTCTTTCTGGGAATTCCTTGGAGGTCCAGTGGTCAGGACTCAGTAGTTTCACTGCTGTGGCCCCTGGTTTGGGCCCTGGTCTGGGAAATGGGATCCCACAAGTCACATGGCATAGCCAAAAAAATTTAAAAATTCCTTGTGTCTATTCTGTGAAAAATACTGAAAAATATCTTTTTCTTCTTGTTTTTTGAAGATATTCTGGTATTTTCACATCAACAACTCATACCTCCAGTTAACAGACGTGAAAAAGATGGAGCTGAATTCTATAACTCTTCTCTTCTAAAAGCAATAAGTTGCTATGGAAAGGATGCTACCTCTGAGCCGAATGCATGGAGCAGATAGGAAGCAGAGCATCCCACTCAGCCTATGCACCTGTCCAGGGCCGAGGCTCAGGTAAGCAGAGGCTAGCCCACTGGTTTACACCTACTTCAGAGGTACACCCGCCTCAGTACATGGGACCATGCCTGCCTGGTTGTGTGTGTGATGAAGAATGAGAACACTGGTCCCTCTGGGAAGGAAGGATAGCACAGTTTGTCACAGAAGACCTTCTGAGTCCATCAGCAGAATGAATGAAAGGGTGTAAATAGACCACCAAGTGGCAGGCTATGGCTCTCTCCCACTCTCCTCGAAACTAAACCTAAATGATCACTTTAAATACACACCTGTGACACTTACCTTTTAAAATAAACTAATGTATCTGCACTTAAAGCATTTAACAGTATTGTGTAACGAAGGTCAAGACTGTCAAATGGCAGGTAAGAAGACATAATTTGGCAAAGACCAGCATTTTCTCATAGCACACAGTAAGTTGGTTTAAACAGCACAGAGTTTTAGAAGAGCACATACTTAGCTGGATTTAACAATGACATGTTCACTGTAAAGGCTGCTGGGCCAATGACTCTAACCTGGCTGCCTTAGAACGAACGGCTTGGAAGGTTTCTGGCTCTCCACCCCATTTCATTCATATGAATATAATTTTTTATGGTTGAATACATCAAACTTTAACCATCCTCTTATACATCCTCATTTGTTTTTAATAAGCATCTAGCAAAGATTCACTTAAGGGATTATGATACTAGTATTACTAGCTATTATTCATTAGGTGCTTACTATGAGCCAGATGGGTTTCCCTGGTAGCTCAGCAGTAAAGAATCTGCCTGCAATGCAGGAGGCCTGGGTTTGTTCCCTGGGTCAAGAAGATCCCCTGGAGGAGGGCAAGACAACCTACTCCAATACTCTTGCCTATAGAATCCCATGGACAGAGGAGCCTGGTGGGCTACAGTTCACAGGGTCACACCGAGCTGGATATGATTGAAGCGACTAAGCAGCAACATGTGCCAGATACTGTATTAACGCTTTCTATGCACATCAGATCTGGGAAGTACAACCAACAACAAATGAATGACTTCTACATGCTAGGCATCTCTGGTTTTTACAATGCTTCATGATTTAACGTATTGTTTCTCTCATTTTTGAGATGTCTAAGGTCACACACCTGGTGGATGGCAGAGCAGGGAGATGGAGCTAAGTGGTGTGACTCAAGAGTTGGTTCTATCATCTTTCAGCTTCACACAGTGACCTATAGAGTGGAGCAATGAAATTGATTTCTAGGTGAAGTGAGGGAGATGCTGCTGCTGAGTCACTTCAGTCGTGTCCGACTCTGTGCGACCCTGTAGACGGCAGCTCACCAGGCTCCCCTGTCCCTGGGATTCTCCAGGCAAGAACACTGGAGTGGGTTGCCATTTCCTTCTCCAATGCATGAAAGTGAAAAGTGAAAGTGAAGTCGCTCAGTCGTGTCGGAGCCTCAGCAACCCCACGGACTGCAGCCTTCCAGGCTCCTCTGTCCATGGGATTTTCCAGGCAAGAGTACTGGAGTGGGGTGCCATTGCCTTCTCTGGAAGTAAGGAAGATAATACCTCTTAAAAACAATACAAGCCTAAGGAATCCATCAAAGGTCTCTCTGCCTGGCTTATTATTTTACTCTGATGTGGCCATCTCCTTCAACTTAGTAACTGTGACTCATCAGTCTTTCTTGGGCATTATCTAAATAAGATGGCACTGTTAAGTGGCACCGTGATGGTCTCAAGTTCCAGGGAAGCAGCTGTGGATGAAGATAATCTAGTTTGCAGCTTTTAGAAATGATCTTCTCCACTGTTTCCCATCTGATAAACAGGGCCTTCTGTGATGGCCAGCTCACTTTACAGAGAGATAGCAATGCCTTTAGTGGATCTTAAAACTCTTGCGATCACAAATAAGAACTCGAAGGTGCAAGCAGGAAAATAAGTGCCATATTGCTTCATTTATCTGTCTGGATTTCTCCACTCTGAATTTTCTACATGGACTTCTGTTTTTAAGCTCATTATTGTCAATATATCTGATTGAGAAAGAAGCTAAACAAGTCCCAGGTGAGACTGCACCATAGCAACAGGCCTGCCATGAATGCTCTGGAGAGCAGAATTTCACCCAAGTATTTGATTGCCTATTCACACTCTTGATTATAGCACACCGAGCTGTTAAACTAAATTGTATGCCATTAGTGTACTGAAGAACTTTAAAAAATAAACCACCCTATGTGAAGATATTTTTCACACTACGTTCACATTGAGATGTGTTTAATTGCATGTAGCCCATTTCCCTTTTATTTGGAAAACAAGAGAGACATTTTTAAACTATTTCAGAACTTGCCAATGTTACAGTTTAGTAATGTGATAAATTGGGCATTACTATCTTTTATCACAGGTAAATATTGAATCCTTATTCTGGTTCATAAATATCTGCTTAATTCTCCATTGTGATTGTGACAGAATATAAATGGACTGCCCTTAGAATTTGATCAGGAGTATTAAGTATTGTACCTTGAGTTAAATAAACAATAACCACAATAACTATAGGGGAAAAAAAAACCCCGAGGTTAAAACTACCTCAGGCTCATAGTAGATTACACTTGAGAGCATGCTAGGTCACTGCAGTCATGTTCGATTCTTTGCAACCCTGTGGACTACAGCATGCCAGGCTCCTCTGTCCGTGGGATTCTCCAGGCAAGAGTCCTGGAGTGTGTTGCCATGGCCTCCTCCAGGGGATTTTCCTGACCTAGGGATGGAACCTGCTCTTATGGCTCCTGCACTAGCGGGTGGGTTCTTTATCACTAGCGCCACCTGGGAAGCCATCTATACTTAGACTTGGTCTATTGCTCAGTTGGGATAGCATATTAATAACCAAAAAAGGGTTACTGAGAAAAAAAAAAAAAAGTAGTTTATGTCTGTGGATTATCACAAAATGGCAGCTGTCTTACAGATTATGTCATGGCCAAAAGTAAAGCCAGGTGAGAACACAGATGGCATGAGCAAAATCCACCACAACCATCAGAAAGTCAACTCGAAGCAAATCCAAATTATTACCATCCATTTTCATGTTCAAATACATTTAACCAACTCTTCCCACATTTGCCTATAAAAGGTACTGGAGACAGAGTAAAACATTTCACAAATATTCAAAACGAAGGACAGAGGAATGTTCATGAAGAGTTATTTTTACACTACCAATTCTGTTATTTACGCTACTAGAAACACCCAGTGGTGTGGCTTTAATCCAAATTATTTACATTTGGCTTTGTAATGCATGGTATGATGTTTCTGTAGCAGATCTGCCTTTCTAGTTACATTGTGCTCTACTATTTAACTCAGTTTACAGGCCCTAATATCTACTTGCTATAAGGGAAAGGTGGTGTCCCAGAAGTTTGCTGGCCAGGAGGACAGATGGCTCACAATTACAAATACACCAACAGACCCCAGAGGAGAAAGGACTGACTGAACACACTCGAACCTTAATTACTTTGCAAGCACTCAAAGTACTGAAGACTGTCCAGTTACACCCTTGGTATTCCCTCCGGAGCACACTTACCCAACAATGAATCTTCTAATCTTAGTGTCTTTGGTGATCTGGATAGGCTGTAAATTTTCCCAACTGTCAAGCTGTGGTTTCTTTTCACTTGAGAGTTCTTCCCTCAAGTTCTGTCTTTCCTCTTGCATTGTACTATAAACAACAGGAGGAAACCAGGCTGTACCTTCAACACTTTGCTTAGAAATCTATCAGCTAAATACCAAGTCCACTGCTTATATGTGCTCCACACAACTGAAGGAGACAATCCAGCCAAGTGTTGCCCTGCTATGTAACAAGGATCAATTTTCCTCTAGTTTCCAGTCATATATTCTTCATCCTCTGAGCTCTCACCAGTAGCACCTTTAACGTCCGTGTTTCTACCAACATTTAGCTTAAGGCAATCTAGGCTTCTTTTTTATCACTGCCTCAAAATTCTTCCCGCCTTTACCTGTTACCCAGTTCCAAAGCCACTTCCACATTTTAGGTATTTGTTACATCAGCACCTTACCTCCTGGTATCAAAACTTGTATTAGTGTCCTCTGCCTGCTGTAATAGAAAGGCATACCCTCATAGTTACAGAGATAGAAGTTTGAGGTTAGTTTCAGTTGACTAAAATCGAGGTTGTAAGCTGGGATATATTCCTCCTGGAGGCTGAAGGGAAGGATATGGCCCTTGCCTCTTACAGCTCCAATGGTTGCTAGCATACGTAGGCTCGTGGCCACATCACTGCTGTTTTTGTCTCCACCGTCACCCTGCTCTCTCTTCTGAACATGCGTCAAATCTCCAACTGCCTCTTTCTTCTGTGGACACTCGTGAAGGCGCTTGAGCTGGTAATCTCCCAGACCAATTACTTGGTCTGGTAATCTCCCATACTTGAGGCCCTGAATTTCACTACATCCATAAAGATCTCTTTCAACTAAAGTAACATTTACAAATTCCAGTTATTAGGACCTCATATCTTTGGCGAGAAGAGCATTATTCTGCCCGCTACAATCACAATATAAAAGAACAACATATTAATTTACTACAAGTCTGTTACATCTATTAAGGAAAAAAAAGCACTGAAACTGAATTTGGCTCTTTCTAAGTGACCATTTGTTACTTAATATTGCAATAAAAGGCCACAAAATTACTTTTCTAAAGCTATTATGCTAATATGAAATGCTTATTCTGATTTTTCCACTTACAGATAAGTATAATTAACTTTGCAAACATAACTTTAAAATGAGGTTGACAGTACAGCTAAGTAGCGTAAGCACTCGTAAATTAGCAAATATAAATAGTTGCAAAGACTAAAAAAAATTTCCATGCAAAGTCAAAAGATTTTAGGAAGAGATATGCCTATATTTTAGGAAACTACTCTTTAGGAAAATACTTTTTTCCCTTAGGAGTTAGTTAGGGTAAATAAGTGGCTGACATCTCTCTTTTAAAACTAAAGTTATATCCAATGTATACTTGTACTCTTTGGGATAAAGAAGGGCCAAGGGTGATCAAATACCAGATGGAAGAATCCTGGCTGAGATGGTTTTGAGAGAACAGCAGGCAACCTAAGTCCCTGCCAGTTTGATCAATTATCCTGGAAGTGGCTTTACAGCCAAGAAACTAGCTCGCCCACTTGCGTTTCTGCTACAGTAAAGGGAAGTAGAGGAGCACTAGTACTGCGGAAAAATTAACGCATTTCCTCTAATCTAGAGGCAAACAGCTTGGAGTTATCTGCAGCTGTAGTGGCCAAATAAAAACTGTGTCCTTGTTAATAGCTTTAATTGCTTTGGTAAAGTTAACCCAAAGACCACAGGCCTGGTGGGAATTTTAACACTAAGAAAGGAAACTGTTCTTTTCCATTTAAGCCTAGCAGGGAAACCAGAGTTACATTAGAGAATGGTCATGAATACTTAATAGTGAAAAGAGTAATGAGACCTAAGTAACTGTATTTGCAAAATGTTATTCTAAAAAAAAAGTAAGGATAAATAAAAATGTTATCTAGAAAAAAAAAGGGTTCAAGAGGGAGGGAACATATGTATACTATGGCTGATTCATGCTGATGCATGGCAGAAACCAACACAGTATTATAAAGCAATTAATTTCCAATTAAAAACAATATTTAAAAAAGGGTTCATGCAAGTCACTTTGCATATATAGTTGTATTTTTTATTTAAAAAAGGCATAAATAAGCAGCAAAGCAACCTAATCTGTTTTCTCTGTTATTCACATATTTAAAAGACCTGGCTGCCTAGACTGTGAATTCCCTGTAGGGCATCCCATTCATTTTCCATAAGATTTTCTAAGTTTTCTCTTAAAGTACTAATTTTGCAAGCCTAAACTAACAAAGTAGCAATAAATGTTGAATATGTAAAACATAATGATCACTCCTTCATAAACTTAAAAATCCACAGCTATAGAATTTTAGCAACGAGAATGGCTGTGAACACTGTTTTGCACTAGAATGCAGAATGTCAGGGATTATCCTTTGAAACTGAGAAGCAGGAAGACTCCACTAGAAAGGTCTTCTATTGAAGAGGTACTAAGCGGCCACCCTTGCACACAGGGCAGCTCTGGAGATCACCCACCAGGGAGTCGGCCTTGAGGGCAAAGTGCTTGCTGTGTCCCACGCTGTTTGTCCAGAGACTCACAGCCACCTTTTGAAAACCCTGTTAAAGAACATTTTTCAGGCTGATGGAACTGTGTTGAAACCTTGACTGTATTGATGTGTCAAAATTCACAAGACTACTCACTAAAAGGGTATATTTTATTGTATATAAACTATGCCTTAATAAACTTGCCTTCAGAAAATTAACACACGTCGTCGTAGTTTCTTTTTATTAGGCTATATTTTCACCCACAAGTGCCTTTCTTATAATTCTGGCAGTAACGCTATAAGGTTCACTCACTAATCCACCTTGATGTACAGTACAAATAGATTTCTATGTTTCAGGCAACACTTTCCACATTAAGAGACTGTACAATTTTACTTTTCAATGTCAACAGAATAAATTTTTTTTCCCTGAGAGATCTATAAACGTAACTTTGTTTGGAGCAGAGCCACAGAAAGAGTCTCGAAGAGTGTGTGCTGGACCCTTCTGGTGTTTACTCGTCTAAGATGCTGGGGTAGCACCATTACCATTAGCCACATTCTGAGGGAGAAAGCTATTTACATCAGGTTAAATCATTTTAGAACCCTTTTTAAAACCACAACCATATGTATTATGCATAACTATAAACATTTTACACAACATATATGTTTTTATTTCCTATCAGTCCATACAGTTTTTAAAGTAATCACTGGAAGAAAATAATATTTATCAAAGTAAGCTACTGTATCTTCAAAGAAAGTACTGACAACCCATGGGAGGGAGTCTTCACTCTTGCAGAACAGTGAGCGTACAAATGGTGACTGCAGAATGACACTGAGACCAGACCACTGAAAGCTCTGATATTAAGTTTATCAAGGAAATGGATCAAGTGGGAACCAATGTACCTCAGGAGACATTTAGGCCATATAGCCACACACAGGTAGAGGCCAATTAGCCCTAACAAATCCTATGTAGGTCTATATGAATATCTTTGGAGGGTTTGTGTTCTAAGAACTCCATCTAAGAACCAAAAAAGTCATACTGTTCAAAACTTCAAAACAGATATTTGTACAGAGGCAAATGGCTAGGCAAATGACCTTGCTAAGTAAGATCAAAGGTATCTATCTATATGTTGTCAAGGTGCAGAAATACACCAGTCACAAAGTGCTGATATATTACGGTATATAGCATAGTCTGAAAGGCAACCAAAGCTTTTGCTGCATCCTGAAAATCATGGTCCAGAGATACTGGTTAGGGTATTTTATGCACAGGAGGGACCTTTACAGGGAAGGAAATTATACCTAAAATTTAGCTTACTCAAATTCATCTATGCACATTAAAAAGAGAGGTGAAGAGAAAGTGGGAAAAGGCACATAACATTGGTTTGTCCCATTACTGTTAATTTTAGAGCACTTTATTTAGGTGGTGTGTATCATGTTTTTCCACTGTAAAATCACTTGTTTTCCTTTTGTAACTAATAATATCCTATAGGGAGATACTTTGAGACTATGTAAATAGATTATATAAATATCATGTTTCTCATCATCCTTATACACTAGTTTTAGCAGCCATTGGTGGTTCATGCTTCAAACAATTATTACTATCAGTTCAGTTCAGTCACTCAGTCGTGCCTGACTCTTTACAACTCCACGGACTGCAGCATGCCAGACTTCCTTGTCCTTCACCAACTCCCAGAGCTTGCTCAAACTCATGTCCATCGAGTCGGTGATGCCATCTAACCATCTATGGTGGTTGCCAAAGGTGGTTTTTTTTCTCTCCTAATTCTATTTCAGGATTAATTTTGCACAATTGTAATGGGCTCATGAAAAATAATGGATGATTCTGAGAAAGGCAGTCTACTCACTACACCTCAAGAATTCCTGATCTTTTTTCCTCAACTATTAATACTTGAGAGGAGGGCTGACCCCATAAGACCCTCTAACCAGGAGGAAGCAGTCCCATCTGCCAAAATACCACGGCTGGTGTGTATCGATTAAGTACCAACTAATTGCAAACATTTCAGAGGTGGGGGTTAATTTTCTTCTCTCTTCAAGACACATCTATGTCCAGTTATAAGAATACAATGTAAGTAATACAATGATGCATCCCCTGGATTAATAGCATGTCTTGATCCAAACAAGCCCACAAGATCAAATGCTTCCTGATAAGGCAAAGATGAGCCAATGAGTTAATAGGGTTAAGAGAAACAGGGATGGGGAGTGGGGTTCAGGATGGAGGGGACACATGTATACATACGGCTGATTCATACTGATGCATGAAAAAACCATCAGGATACTCTGAAGTATTATCCTCCAATTAACATAAATTGGAGTAATTATCTTCCAATTAACATAATTTTTTTTATAAAAAGAAGGGAGCAGGGATGAAAT
Organism: Cephalophus harveyi; assembly: GCA_006410635.1. Taxonomy (NCBI): domain Eukaryota; kingdom Metazoa; phylum Chordata; class Mammalia; order Artiodactyla; family Bovidae; genus Cephalophus; species Cephalophus harveyi. The sequence continues at coordinate 41,784 of SJYT01024450.1, forward strand.
ATGGATGAACTTCAGAGGGCAGACTGCACCTACTTGTAGGCCCAGCTATTCCCAGAGTGCTGAGTAAGCAAAGAATGGGGGAAGAAGTCAAAGTCAGGGGTGGGGTTAGGGGAGGGGTACAGATTCAACCCAATCACTCATCCCTTATAGGGATGAAGCCTCAAGGCAGCTAAGAACTTTCTCCCAAACTCTGAAATATACTGCAATAAAATTTTAAGGGACTGAAGCAGAACACACTGACTCAAGTTTATTTTTCAGACATGAAATAAAACATGATACTCCTCTGTAAAAATACCCTCTGGTAATGCTGGAAACGTAACATTACGGAGCTGTATAACCTAAAGCAGTTTCTTCAGTGTTAACATAGAGAAGCCAGATACAAATATTAAATTTTTTTCCACAGGGTTAAAGTTTTACTTATCCATCCAATTCTGTTTCTTCATAAGCAAACATGAATATAACTGTTTCAATCTCAAAATATTCCAGAAGTATAAGATGTTATTCCCATAATCCTGGTCCTCAAATAGATGAGACAGGCTTGATTTTATTAAAGCTACCAACACAGGCTCCTTATGTTATTTCAATAAAATCGTTACCTATAAAGTACTCCACAGACAGTTAATCGTCTGAATCCCTGTCTGCCATCCCAAAGGCTTTATCTGTAATTCCAGTCATGGCAGATTACATTGCACACATTCTTCTCCAGCAGAAAAATAAATGTTAGGATGAACAAATCTAAAACAAAAATTTTACATACAGCAGCTTCACCCAGCCTCAGCACAGATCTGAATTCTGGCCTTTGAGCCTCGCTGGCTGAACTCCAGGGAACTTCATTCTTCTACTCCCAGCCTATTAGGTCACCTTGTTTCTATATTTTACTCAAGGTATTTGCTCAAAAATATTTGCACCGAGTACTGAGCTAAATGAAGGAGATTAAGAAAAAAAACACAAAATTGTTACCAAAGAGCGTGTGCTCTGCTGAAGCTCAGGATCCAGTTTAAGACAGGTCACATTTGGGTTTTTTAAAACATAATATTTTTTAAAGTCATCTTTGAGGTATAACTTTCATATAATAAAACCCATTTCAAAGATGCAGAGTTTGATGGGTTTCACTGAACATACACAACAATAAACTATAACTCCAATCAGATTTAGGGTATCTCGCTCTCCAAAAACTGCCTTAACTCCTTCTCATATGCCCATCCCCCTACTCCTTGGCAACCATGGGTTTGCTTTCTGCTGTTGTAGGTGAATTTTGCCTGTTCTAAAATTTTACATAAAGGAAATAATGTAGTATGAACTCTTCTGTGTTTGATTTCTTAAATTAGCATGTTTCTTAGATTTATCCATATTGTTGTGTGTATCAGTGGTTTCTTTTTTCTTATATAGTAGTATGAATAAAATAGAATTCGTTTATTCACCTGCATACAGACAGACAATTAAGCTGTTTCTAATTTGGGGGTACTGTGCTGCTGCTAAGTCGCTTCAGTCGTGTCCAACTCTGTGCGACCGCACAGATGGCAGCCCATTGGGCTCCGCCATCCCTGGGATTCTCCAGGCAAGAACACTGGAGTGGGTTGCCATTTCCTTCTCCAGTGCATGAAAGTGAAAAGTGAAAATGAAGTCGCTCAGTCGTGTCTGACTCAGCGACCCCATGGACTGCAGCCTACCAGGCTCCTCCGTCCATGGGAGTTTCCAGGCAAGAGTACTGGAGTGGGGTGCCATGGTCTTCTCTGGGGGTACTGTAAACATCCACAAATGGTGCTATAAACATTCATATGTAAGTTTTTGTGTGGACGTTTTTATTTCATTCATTCCTGGGTTGTACTCAAGAGTGTTGGATCATGAGTTAAGTATATGATTAATTTTAGAATTGCCAAAATGTTTTCTAACATGGTTTTATTTATCTTACAGTCAAATAGGCAAAAAAATGTAAAAAACATCTTAAGTCACAGTCACAGGTCATACGAAAGTAGGAGACAGCCCAAATTTGGCTGTACTTTGCTGACTCCTGCTCTAAACTTTTCTATGTGTAAAATCATGTCTTCTCTGTAAAAACATAATTTTAATTTTCCTTTTCAATTTTTGTGCTTCTTCTTGCTCTAATTTTCCTTTCCAATTTTTGTGCTTATTCTTGCCTTACTGTACTGGTTAAAATCTTGGAATATATTTAGTCTTTAATCATGAAATATAACACTAGCTTTAAGTTTTTCATAAATGACCTTTATCTGGGCCTGATGAGAGACTTCATCATGAATGGGCACTGAAATTTTATCAAATGCTTTTTCTTTTTCCACTGAGATAATGATGTGGCTTTTCTCTCTTTTTTTCTATTAATCCGGTGAATTACACTGCAAAATTTTCAAATGTTAAGCCAACCCTGCATTTCTGGGATAAACCATACTTGGTCATGATGATCTAAATTTTTACATATTGTTGAGATGGTCTCTGTAATATTTTATAAAAGATTTTTGCATTTATATTCATGAGGGATAATAGTTTATAGTTTTTTTAATCATGTAATGTCTCTGCTGGTTTTGGTATAAATGTAATGTTATATATACTATCAAACACTGAGATTACTACAGCTTCTTCTTACCTCTATAGTCTACCTTTCCTCTTAAAAATGTGTAGAAGAATACAAATTTGCATTTCACAATGCAAAATTAATTCTTGAAACTTGATAAAATTCCTGAAACATACTTGCCATAGATAAGTTACCAGTCTGATTTAACACTTACATTAAAACTGAGTTCAAAGTTCAAACCAGACTGGTCAGACTCCAACTGCCACTCTCTGAACAGCTGCCATACTATCCCTGGCCACCTAATCAGTAGGGAAGCTGAAATGCCGTGAAGTCAAGTCTTTTCTAAAATCACCCAGTGTTCAGCGACAGAACGAACATTAAAAAAAAAAAGTCTGACTTACTCTAGCCTTGTGCTGTGTGATTACAACTCATCTCTCACCTTTTACCACCTGAACTTTGGGACTTCAGCCATTCATGTATACAGGCCTAGCTTACTTTTCTCTCAGTCCATAAATCATACCCTACTGCTTTTTATTCATAACCTGGGCCTCAATGCTTCCCCTTGTTGCTTCTTTGTGGAGGTTGTTTTAATCTTCTATTCACCAAGCTGAGCTGCTTGAGAGGGAATCTTTTTCTTAAAAGTGAAATTAGGTTGAATCTGACACCTAACTGGGCTAATTACTGCTTACAATTTTTGGCTCATGCCCTATGCTTTTACTATCCCAACAAAAATATCACTTTTGTTTCTTGTTTACCAAGGTCAGCTGAACTCCCAAGTATCTTGTGACTACTTAGAAAAGCAACATTCCAAAAAAACATCAGGTTTTAAATATACAATGCTTTTGTTTATAGCACCTAACCATCTTTACCTAAGCATTTTCTGTTTGCAGGTTTCAGTTCAGTTCAGTTCAGTTCAGTCGCTCAGTCATGTCTGACTCTTTGCGACCCCATGAATCGCAGCACGCCAGGCCTCCCTGTCCATCACCATCTCCTGGAGTTCACTCAAACTCATGTCCATCAAGTCGGTGATGCCATCCAGCCATCTCATCCTCTGTCGTCCCCTTCTCCTCCTGCCCCCAATCCCTCCCAGCATCAGGGTCTTTTCCAATGAGTCAACTCTTTGCATGAGGTGGCCAAAGTATTGGAGTTTCAGCTTTGGCATCAGTCCTTCCAATGAACACCCAGGAATGATCTCCTTTAGGATGGACTGGTTGGATTTCCTTGCAGTCCAAGGGACTCTCAAGAGTCTTCTCCAACACCACAGTTCAAAAGCATCAATTCTTCGGTGCTCAGCTTTCTTTACAGTCCAACTCTCACATCCATACATGACCACTGGAAAAACCATAGCCTTGACTAGACGGACTTTTGTTGGCAAAGTAATGTCTCTGCTTTTCAATATGCTATCTAGGTTTAGAGTGCAACAATAATGCAGTAATAGAGATGGTTTTCATAATCTTTCAAGGAAAGTGTAGCAAAAATCTGAAGAAAAATTATGTCTGAACAACAACAACAAAACTCCCAAACTATATGAAAAAGTATATTGGGGAAAGAACTTTACTAAATTCTTTGGTTAAAAGAATCTAAAAAGCTAGGCATTTGAAATCTTTTACTTATTCATTATATTTAATGTTATTTTAAGTATATCACATAAAATTCTCTACCTACAAAAAATTCAATTCAATTAAGTCCCAGAGTAGTGTTACACATTCAGGAAACATTTAAAAAATAATCTGACAGCCTAATGCAGAGTTTGATAGGTAGAATCCAAATGTCAAGGTATAAATGACTGAAGTGATACCAATTTAATCTGAGCTTGAGGTGAGGTGAAGTCGCTTAGTCGTGTCCGACTCTTTGCGACCCTGTGGACTGTAACCTACTAGGCTTCTCCGTCCATGGGATTCTCCAGGCAAGAATACTGGAGTGGATTGCCATTTCCTTCTCCAGGGGATCTTCCCAACCCAGGGATCGAACCCGGGTCTCCAGCATTGGAGGCAGACGCTTTAACCTCTGAGCCACCAGGGTTATTTTCAAGATTAAGCCCAGCAAGTATAATATAATCCAGTATCTCTCTCAACCATAAACATGGTTCTAATTTTGAAGTGTTTTCAAAAGCACTGCATATAAACCTTTTTTGATTGATCATGAGAGAAACTATATGGAGGAGAAACTGTGTCCTGGGAATCACATGAAAAAAGCAATCATAATTTTTGGCACAACTGATTGCCAAGTGTACAGAACTTACGTTCAAAGAATTTTTATAAACATTAAACTAATTAGATCATATGATACAATGCACTTCTGAAAATTTATCACAAGTTTACAAATAGGAAAAACTATGGTACCAGGCTAGAAACAAGCATGTCACTAGGTGGTAAATATGCAGATATATTACACACACACATATTTATATATATTACATATATTTATATATAATTATACATATTTATATACATAAATGAACAGCTATAATTTTTCATGGATATGATGAATAACTACTGGAAGCAAGTTTAAATACGTGTGAAGATTATGAATTGAATGTAGGTATTATTAGAAAAATCCTAACTTCTACATCTGCTTAAATTCCATTATAGTTGTGCTTTGTTACTATAAAAAGCATTAAGTTCATGGGATTTTATTAATGCTTTGTGATGTATAAAAAGGGCACTTGCCCTCCAGCAGTTTACAACTTAGAAGAACAGACTTACCCATATCTCAAAAGTTTAAGCCTCTTTTTCCACTTCCCTTTCTTTGAACAAACAACAAGAGACAGTGCTTCTGGTGGGGTTATAGGAGGAGAAAAAAGGACAAAACTGAGGCTGCAGGAAGAGGAAACAGCTGGTAAAGTGAAAGTATACAGAGAAATAGAGGAGGCCCAGGCGTCTGGTGAGGAAGCTGGGCCCCCCAAAAGGGAAGCAAAGAAAGACTTCCTCCTGAGATAACCAAGCTAATGAGAACGAAAGCTCAACTTTCCAGTGCCCAGTAGCTCCCAACTAAATATGGAATTTAGGCTTGCTCTCTGCCATGCTCAGGACTCAAGACCACATGTTCTAGGTCTCTGGGTGCCCAATGACATGGGCATGTGGAGAGAATGCAATCAGATCCTGGTCCTGTGACTGAGAGGCCTTTGAGGGTAAAAGGAGTGAGTGAGTGAGAGAGTGAGTGAGAGAGAGAGAGAGAGAGTGTGTGTGTGTATTTAAGATAATGTGCATAGTTCCTAGATCACAGAGCTATTGGGGGGAACTTATTTAGTATACACACTGTCCTCACCTGCACAGTGCCTGGCCCAAGTGCACAGCAACACTAATTATCATCCTATTAACAAAATTCTACTTACCTCTCTGATAAGGATAACTAGGATGGCTAGAACTGGTCTAGTCCCTCAGTGGTCTTCTTCTTAGTTACAATCTTTTCATGCATTCCTTTGTAAATCTGGCTACATGGATTCTTTATACTACTTAATAATTTTTCATTTCTCTGTCATCTTTGAGTAAAGAGTTGCTTCACAGGATTAAAATTTCTGGATATCCAAAAGGCAATTTATTTTCTGATTTCAAACACCCCTAAAACGTTATGCTTTCTTCTGCTTTGTTAAATAGAATGTATGGAACACACACACTTTTCTTAATAATTAATCATAATCTTACTAACGAAACATGCACAACCACACTAACGCCTGGGACCTGCTTTTTGAGTTGTTCCGTATCCTTCTGTGATACAGGAATGTCACTTAGTGCTGTCACAGTCCCTCTTCTAATTCTGATGTCCATCCTCCTTTCTTTTTTCTTCCCTCTGTTCTCTCTTCTCACCTCCCCCCTTCTCAACTCCGTGGCTAAATTTGCACACCCAGAACATAACCTACTGAAATACAAAGATAATCAAATTATATGCTGCAGACTAGATGGAATAAAGTTGAGAGTGAGGGCCTTATAAGGACATTTTCACGGCAATTTTTAGAATGTTTCAAAGGGGTGAAGTTGTCAGTGGCCTGGCTTACAAACAAACGCATGTGTGTACATGCACATGGGAGTACACACACCTGTGTGTGAGCATGTGCTGTATGTAAATACACTGGTTATTTAGGGGATAACTCCTGGTGGCTCAGATGGTAAAGGATCTGCCCGTAAAGCAGGAGACCCAGGTTTGATCCCTGGGTCCGGAAAATTCTCTGGAGAAGGAAATGGCACCCCACTCCAGTATTCTTGCCTGGAGAATTTCATGGACAAAGAAGCCTGGTGGGCTATCATCCATGAGGCCACAAATAGTGGGACATAACTGAGTGACACACACACATACATACACCATACACACACACACAGGAGATAGTTACTATAGTCAAAACACTTTAAGTGTATTATTTTGCAATATTTTAAACTAAGCTTACAGACTAAAATGGAGAATTTTTTTTTTTACCTTAAAAAGTTAAATATGATTTAGCCAACAAATATGGGAGTACTACAGTCATATGCTGAGTATTGTTCTAGGTAATGGGAAGGAAATGGCAACCCACTCCAGGATTCTTGCCTGGAGAATCCCATGGACGCAGGAGGCTGGTGGGCTACAGTCCACGGGATCACAAAGAGTCGGACACGACTGAGCAGCTTCACTTGTGTGTGTAAATGGGAATAAAAAGTTGAAAAAGGATAGATAACTTTCCTACTCTTAGGGATTAAAAAGTTTGAATTAGAAAACGTCTTTCATTTTCCTAAAAGAATAATGTTTTGTTGAGATTATATTGTGAAATTTACTCATTTCTAGTTATAAACTGTAGAGGAAAAATTTTCAGTATTATACGGGAAAAAAACTAACAGATGTAACTCTGGAGAGAGACCTCAGAGCATTATGAAAATATATTTAAAGTTAAGACCCTAGGGCAGTATAATTTTTCCAAATGCAGGAACAGAGAAGTAAAGAAATAGAAATGAAACATTAAGATGTCATAGCATATTTAGTAATTTCCATTACTGTGTTATAAAATGGCAAGAGCATGAAAAGTTTGATGATAAGTTTTTTTAAAAATTTAAGCAATATTAACAGGACTTCAAAAATCAGTATATTTAGGCTTAAAGGGGAAACAAAAGAGCATTTAAAAATAGAAACTTATTGAGAACGCAAGGAAATTAAACTCAACAACAACAAAACAATCCAATTGAAAAATGGGCAAAAATCTAAATAGACATTTCTTCATAGAATACATACAGATGGCCAACAGGCACATGAAAAGATGCTCAAATAGCTAATTATTAGAGAAACGTAAATCAAAATCACAATGAGGTATCACCATGAGGCCATCATTTTTAAAAATCTACAAATAAATGCTGGAGAGGGTGTGAAGAGAACCCTCATACATCTGCATCTGCTGATGGGAATGGAAATGGTGCAGACAATACGGAAAACAGTAT
>SJYT01024450.1:49907-75351 GCA_006410635.1 Cephalophus harveyi
CACTTAGTCATGTCCAATTCTCTGTGACCGCATGGACTATACAAGCCATGAATTCTCTACAATTCTCCATAATATAGAATTCTCCAGGCCAGAATACTAGAGTGGGTAGCCTTTCCCTTTTCCAGGGGATCTTCCCAATGCAGGGATCGAACCCAGGTCTCCGGCACTGCAGGCTGATTTTTTACCAGCTGAGCCACAAGGGAAGCCTAGGAAACAGTATGGAGGTTCCTTAAAAGACTAGAGTCATGTGATTCATCAATCTCACTCCTGGGCATATATCCAGAGAAAACTATAATTCAAAAAGATACTAGCACCTCTGTAAATAGCAGCACTATTCACAACAGCCAAGACACAGAAACAATCTAAATGTCCATCGACAGATGAACAGATAAAGATGTGATAAATATACACAGTGGAATACTACTCAGCCATAAAAAAGAGTGAAATAATGCCATTTATAGCAACATGGATTGACCCAGAGATTATCATACTAAGTGAAGTAAGTCAGAAAGAGAAATACAGATATCATATGATAACCACTTATATGTAGAATCCAAAAAAATAGTAAAAAAAGGACTTATTTACAAAACAGAAACAGACTCACAGACATAAGAGACTTGTGGTTGGCAAGGGGTGAGGGATGAGGGGGAGGGATGGATTGGGAGTTTGGGATTAGCAGATGTAAACTAGTATATACAGCACATGAAACTATCAATATATTCAATATCCTGTGATAAACCATAATGGAAAAAATAGGAAAATTATATATATATGTATAACTGATTCACTTTGCTGTACAGCAGAAATTAATACAATGTTGTAAGCCAACTACACTCTAATAAAATAAATTCTAAAAACACAAAGAAATCAAATTTTAGACTATCCTCCACAGCATCTCACTTATAAATGTTAAACAGAGAATATAAAAATCAGTGTAATGATTCTGACCTTTGCTGAGCCACAGTGAGCAGCCAGTACAGCTCAACCCCGCCCAGCACTAATCAAGAAGGCAGAGTAAGCCAGATAGAAAAGAGGGCAGAAGAGAGACAAGGCTCATAGACCAGGGCACCCACATTTTTGCCAAGAGGATTGTGGGAAAAACTGTCAGTTGTTGATCATCATTGTGTCTGAATTCAGCTGGAGCCTGCAGTCCCAGCTTTTGAGACTGCTTGCTGTGGCCACATGATCCAGTTCACCCAGTTCAATGCCTGAGAGGAACAAGCCTCTCTAGACCACGCCCTCCGAAAGGAACACGTCTGTTCCTCTGATTCTTCACCCTTACCTCCTGACAGAACCTGATGAGAACTGGGAGCTGTCTCAGATGCTGACAGCAACCATGTGGCAAAGCTGCCTTGGCAGCTCTGGACCACTACTCTCTGGAATGTTCTGCGACAGAGGCATATTTCTATCTTGAGGATGACATGAGGCGATACAAAGTGCTTAGGTGAGTCATGCACATTGGTACTCAATAAATGCCAACAGTAACTGCTGCTGCTGCTAAGTTGCTTCAGTCGTGTCTGACTCTGTGCGACCCCAGAGATGGCAACCCACCAGGCTCTTCTGTCCCTGGGATTCTCCAGGCAAGAACACTGGAGTGGGTTGCCATTTCCGTCTCCAAAGCATGAGAGCAAAAAGTGAAAGTGAAGTCGCTCAGTCCTGTCTGACTCTTCACGATCCCATGGACTGCAGCCCACCAGACTTCTCCATCCATGGGATTTTCCAGGCAAGAGTACTGGAGTGGGGTGCCATTGCCTTCTCCCCAACAGTAACTAAGAGCTGTCAATAATTTGTGCTTGGTGTACAAATACACACTGTCACAACATCAGAGCACTGTTTCTTAGCATCCAGTAAGAAAAGGAAGTCGGAGGTTACTATTTCCTATCAGAGTCTCATCTATGTTGTCAGTTTGATAGGAATTCTCGACATGTCCTACAGATAAATAAGGGCTTACTAAATGCAATATATCGCAGAGCATGTGGGGCCTAATATTTAAAATTGAAAATATTTTAAAAAATTATTCAAGAAATAATCCCTTTTTCTAAACTGATTTAAGGAAATGGGTGGAGTCTTTGCAATATGGTCATTTGGAAACAGCCTTCAAGGGCTTGGGGCCCAAACCACGGCACTGCCCACCTCCCCGTGGCAGCTGCAGGACCTGAAGCACACCGGATGCTTCAGCACGTCTCCTGCACCGAGTCAGAATCTGCCACTTCCACCAGCTGCGGTTCATAGTCTCAAAACAATTAATGGCTTCTTGGATCCAGCAGAGAGCTCTTTCAGAATAATCCTATGGCATTATTTTGGACTGTAGAATGTTTAAATCCATTTTAGGCAACGAAGTGTCCTAAGGCAGGTTTTAACAAGAAACAAGGGGTTGGAGTGGGATTTTTTTCAATTCACCAAACAAAACTGAAGGATTGAGAAATAAAGATTTCCAGTAGATGAAAATGAAAACCAAATGCTCTGCAGGAAACAAAGAGCAACAGGGTAAACAATACTCCACACTTGTGGGTGGCTTCATTTTGCAAAAGCAATTTCAGGAGCAATTAGATCTGAATGCTAGTTTTATTACTAAACCCCAAAGAGAGAAAACCTCAATATTCATGAAATACCTGACAGCTCTGCTTCTAGACAGGGGCTTGACCACCTATTAAGTACCAAGCACTTTACTGGCATTTTAAATATACACCCTATAACCTACAAACTGGGCATTGTTGTAATTTCACAGAGGAAACAGGCTATGAAAGGTTAAGGGGCTTGCCCAATAGCATAAAGCTACTTGTGGGAGTTTGGATTTGAATCCTGACATCAATGTCTGCATGCTTCCCATTCTACTAAGAAATGACTGAATTCTCTGTAAGGGTACAGTGAAACTCTGTAAGAGTTCATTGATGAGTCAGGATTATCAGATTATTAGTATAAATAAGAACAAGGTTAACATTTAAAATGGAGAAGGAAATGGCAACCCACTCCCGTATTCTTGCCTGGAGAATTCCAGGGACGGGGGAGCCTGGTGGGCTGCCATCTATGGGGTCGCACAGAGTCAGACATGACTGAAGCGACTTAGCAACAGCAGCAGCAGCAACATTTAAAAATATTCCCTATGGTACAGTGATGTCCTCAGGACAAACTGACAGCCCCTCCTCCCACCCTCTGCCTCAGCTCAGGGCTCCACGTGCTTCTTCTACAGGCTCCCAGGACTGATTAGCTTGCTCAGTAGCCAGCAGCACCCTCCAAAGTGTCCTACTGAAGACTGCGGGAGAGAGCTATACTTTTTTGGCTCAGTTCTCCTGTTTGGTAACCTCCCCCCACCTCACAACCTGGCTCTCAGGTGGCCATCTGACATTTTTCTAAGCTGTCAAGGTGGAATGCCCTTCGGACTTGCCAGTACCACTCTGTTGTGGGAATCAAAATCTGAATTGGGGAACATGGTTTCCTCAAGATATTTAAAAACCTATTTCGGGCAGTCAAAATGCTACCTAAAACAGGCACAGAATATAAACTGGACCTTGTGCTATGCAATACTCTGTGGCCAATCCACTCTATTTCATTGTGTATTTCTAGTCTGCCTGGGCTAAAGGATTTTGAAGCTCGGATGTTATTTTCCAAATATAAGAACTGTATTGGAAAAGGCTTTTTTTTTTTTGCACAGTTCTAGTCATAAAATAAGACAGTCCTAATTACTACATTTACTTTCTTCTGTGTAGGAATATATCATAAGAGAACATTTAGAGTCTACCCATGTGAGTTCTGCCAGTTCAAATAAATCAGTCAGAGTGGATACAATTGGGTTTGGATCGCATCCAGGTTATGGAAGGCAAGAATAGATTAGAGGTATGAGCCATTCCAGCAGTGACAAACTCTCAACTTCTCTGTGAAAGCACCAGTGTTTCTTCAGGCTTAGACATGACTCACTAAGGCTACATCTTCAATGAAATATTGCTGGAAGCACTTAAAAGCTGGAAAATACAATCATGTCAGAACAGATGCCTCACTCCCTACCCCCAATGAGTGACATCATCTTGAGAAGTAGTCAGTCTGCTGTCACCAGGCAGTGGGGTGGGAGAGGCAGATGTCTGCACAAGCAGAGGAAGCCCAAGGCTAGTGTGGTCCTGAACAAGACATGAGGACCACCATTCCACTTTAGAAACGAATATTCAGTTTTGAACAAATCTCTCATGACTATCATTTTTAGGCAGACTTGATTTTTATAATGAAGGGAAAAAAATATCAGGTATAAATTTTCGGACACATGTCACGAGGAAACTTTTATTTTCTTTTTTTGGATATATAACCTCCCTCCTACTATGTATTTTGGAGAAGGAGCTTCTTACTTCCACCCTCACTATTCCTAGGGAATTACTACTTCATGAAGTGAGTCTGATGTTTGCTACTATGTTTGTGTTTTGTTCCCTACTTATTTTCCATGAACACACAGACATTTTCAATAAATATATACTCATCAAGTATGGAAAGTTGATTAGCATCAGACACTACTCTAAGCTCTGAAATACAGTGGAAAGCATCCTTGGAGTTATATCCTTGAATCGAGTACTCCAAAAATATGGGTATTTGGTACACTTCTCTACATCTTCCTTTTCTGACTTAATGATTCTTTATAGAAAAGCCCTCTAAGGCGACTGGTAAAGATATAGCTGAGGAATCTCAAAATGAGATTTCTGAATATACTGTGTAAAGGTATCTACAAATAATTGGATATGCAGAGTTGCCTGAAGACGATACAACCCCTGTCTCATGGGTGCAGAAAGGCGTGGACTCCTCCCATCAGCTTCATCAGCATGACGCCACAGGGGCCCCAAGGCATGCAACCTCTCCCTGGCCCTCTGGACAGAACCCCTTCCATGGGCCAAGTCTCAGCCTGGACCCATGCCTTTGAATATTCTTCAGTTTGGATGCAGGTGCTTCCTAAATGGCCCTGGGCTAGAACTTGCTGCTTCCACAACTTTCTTCATACCATCTCAAGGGTAACAACTGTATCCTTGAATGCCAACGAATGTCTATTGAATCCTCACTGTTTCAGAAAGATTGGAACCATTATCCTCATTTTACTACAAATGAAGACACAGGAGACTACCTAAAGTAACCTGCTTAAAGTCACAGAGCATAGCCAGGGGCAGAAGTGGGAGCTGCTGGTCCTAATCACTGTGCTATGACACCCTCTGGATCTGAAGCAGGCCATCACAGTGATGCTAAATTTTCCACTTCAACCATGAATTATCTGACATATTTTGCACAACTTGCAATCTATATACACTTACTTCTTTTCTTTCTGTCTCTGTCAACTTAATCTATGGTAACCTTTTACTGTCAATCCTAAAGAAAATAAATCCTGAATATTCACTGGAAGGACTAATGCTGAAGCTCCAATACTTTGGCACCTGATGTGAAGAGCTGACTCATTAGAAGACCCTGACACTTGGTAAGATTGCAGGCAGGAGGAGAAGGGGATGAAAGAGGACAGGATGGTTGGATGGCAACACTGACACAATGGACATGAGTTTGAGCAAGCTCTGTGAGTTGGTGATGGACAGGGAAGCCTGGCATGCTGCAGTCCATGGGGTCACAAAGAGTAGGACATAACTGAGTGACTGAACTGAACTGAACCTTTTACTATCTTTTTGAAAACTTCAGTCATATTGTTTTATGGCTTCAGAATTTTTATTAAGCATTACATGATTTTTTTAAGGAAATTTGGAAAATATAAAGGGAAAAGCCTGAAGATACTTACTCAGTATTTAGAAGTGATTCTTGTTTTATTAATGATTGCACATGTGTGTGCATACACACATATATACAAACATGTATACATTCATGTGCATTTCTATAGCAAATTTTTACCTGTATGGTTAGATGCCTCATATTTTCATTTGTATTATGAGTTTTTCCTGTTAGTAAAAATTCTTTAGAAATGTGATTTTTAAATGCTGTGTAAAGCCTTTCACACTCATGTACTATTACGTATTCATTCCACTTTATTAGACAATCAAGCTGTTGCCAATTTTTAGATATTATAAACATCACTATGACTAATATTTTTGTGTTAACACTTAGTATTTCCTTAGACTAGACACATAGAATTGGAATTACTGGACCAAAGATATAACCATTCTTAAGGCTTTTATTACACATATCATTAAAGTGCTTTCCAACAGGGTTGCCAATTCACTCTGAGCAATACTGTATTAAATTGCTAACATCACTGTACTCACAGTTTTTCACTCTTTAACTGTTACCAATATGAAAGGCAGATATATTTTCATTATTTTAATATGTATTTCTATAATTACTAGTGTGGTAAAAATATTATTTCATATTCATGTTAGTTATTTATATTCCTTCTTTTGTTAACTGTCTGTTAATGTCAAATACCTCCCTTTTGTTAGGTAGTTACTGTATTTTTCTTTTTCATCTGTAATTACTCAGCACAGATGGCATTCATTTTATTCACTCATCTGATAGGTAACTGCTGAACTCCTTTAACCTATCTGTCCTATGCTAAGGACACATTTCTATTCCTCATAGTCTAGAATACCTTTGGGAATTTCCTTATAAGACTTCTTCCAAGTAAATACATATCTTAACATACCTAAGATGATACCATTGACACTGATGTTTTACATACAGTTAAAGTATGCATAGATCCAAGGAAGATAAAAACATGTATAGAAATTTGTTCCCAGCTCAAACTGAAGGTTTTTTTTTCTTTTATGTTTTTGCAAATTCAATAAGCCAACAAACCATGACTCAGAGCATTCAATATAAGCTTATAGGTTGCAAAACATCTTAAGTGCTGTTAATGAAAAATGCCACCAAATGTAGAAATGGTACCCTACACTGACTAGGCATTCTTCCTGTGGAGTATCTAAAATACATATGCAGTTTACCTACTGTTATCAAGAGTGAATCAGAATAGTACCAATGGCTAACAGGGACAGTCACCAGAGAGAGTAATAGATTCATCTGAACTATGTGAAGCAGAATATAGTTTGGGGACCATAGGAAGCAGGAAAGCACTGGAGAAAAACTGCAAAATCTAACTAATAGTATATAATAACCCTAGATTCATGGTTTAGAATCTTAATCAAGTAAGAGATGATGTACTAGCTATTTCATACCATAAATTTCTCATTCTTGAGTCTTATATTTGGTTATTCTCTGAAGGGAGCACATCTTCAACTATTAAAGGGTACCAGGGCACAAGAGTGAATCTATTTCATGATTTCTTAAATGTTTGAAAGTATATTTTTCATTCTTCATACACTGAAGACATTCTAGGTGGGTATAAAACTCTTGGACTAAGCATTTTTTCCCCCCTCAATACTCTAAACACACTGCTCCACACCAAGTTATATGTCAGTCTGATTTTATTTTCTGTAGTTAAATTATTTATATGGATTCTTCTAGAACCCCTTTCCTCTTTATCTTTGGATAATATAAAACTTTGTCAAAATTATTCCTGGACAGGTCCCTTTTCCATATGTAATGCCTGGAATGTGCTGACCACTTCAAATCTGTATACTCAGAGCTATATTGTCTGCTTAGAAAAACTTCCAAAATTATATTTAAGTATTATTTCTGCTCTACTTATTCTAATGTCTTTTTCAAGAACATCCACAATACTTATGTTAGATTTATTCTCTTTGGCCTCCATGTCTAGGGACATCTATATCTTTTTTGTTCTTTTCTTCCATATTCCAAGATAACTTCTCAAATAATATTTATCAACCACAGTGATTCAATTTTCTTCTATATTTTTCCTTTATTACCTCCACTGTAGATGTTATTTACTATGTATCTCTAGAGTATAACTGCCTGGATATGAATACTAGATTTCCTACTGATAAACTGTAAGCTTGGACACATTACTCAACTTTATCAGAGCTTCAATTTTCCCATCTGTAAATAGCAATAATAATAATAACTATCTGTATGATTCTAGGTTTTTAGTTACAAACAAGTGAAAACATCCTGGCTAATTTAAAGATTAAAAACAATTTACTGGAACAACTTACTTATACAGCCCAAGGCTATATATTTTCTCACTTAGTCTATTCAGGTGGAAAAATGCAAAGAACAACAAATTTGGACCACATGTTCAGTGGCCAAAAAATCCTGACAGATTTTCACAACTCATAAAGTTTTGATAAATATCAGAGGAAATCCTTCATGTAAAGCACTTAGCACAATGCCTGGCACACAGTTTAAGTAATAATAATTTTTAGATATTAGTTTCCTAATGGATTTCTATTCCACAGAGTTTATTGCCTTTTATAGCTCACTAACAGTGATAAGATCTTTTCTAAAAATTTTCACTCGTTTCCTGTGGTGGTAGTAGTGATGACGGTGGCAGAAACAGAAGAGACAGCAATTTGACTGTATAGAGAAGCAGGGAAGCCACATAAAGCAATGTAGGGTCTCTGTACTTACAAGGGTTGATCTAACATAAATGATCTGCTAACCATTCTTCTCAATTTTGTTCTATTGTCCTTATAGTAGAACTCCTCTCCAACTCTGAGAATAGGGTGGGTGCCTTCACAGTTTTCAATGGGAAATCAAGAGAAATTTTTAAAGGGTATGATATTTTAAAAAAAGAAATCAAATTAAAGTTCTGCCTGAATAAAAATGTTTTCCCTATTCTATAGTGCAGATCAAATAAATTAAGTGAAACAGCATTCTGTTCAGTATCTATACCTATATAAGTTTCATATTCTTACCTACAGACCATCAAATCTTCTAATCAGCTGGGAATAATGCCAACAGCAGCAATTAATAAGATGTATTTTTCCACAAAATAATTTAGTAACAATTAACTTTTTCATTATACTCTGCTAACTAAAAGAAAAATCAAGATCCTGCTGTTAACTGCTTACATTATAAGAAAAAAACCAATATTCATCTTTCTAAGAAACAACTGAGAAAATTGGGACAATGGGGAAAATCCAGTAAGCTTGCCCTCTTCCAACAACTGTCTCTTTTAAGCAAGAAACATAGAAGGTAGATAAGGTCATGAGTAAAAAAAGAAGGTGCCAATTTATTCTACACTTGGGCAAGACATGTTTACTCTTTTATTAATAAAACAATTCATGAAAATATTTTGCAAAGGGGAAAAATAATGGTTTACGTCAACTTTTGATGGAAAGGAATTTCTAAAGGAAAACAGAATGCTGAGGAAAGTGCAAGAACTGATTCCACCAGAACAGATTAGAAGGCCATATATGCAGTGGCTGAGGACCTTTATCTTGATTTAGGCTTTAGGAATGATTTTAGGAAAATGTATTAATTGGATATATGCATATTAGAGTAGATAATACCACATGATTAATATTATTCTGATATCATGCTGGTTTATAGGAATTTTCACATGTAAATGCATACAAATTGAAGTTCAAATTTGAAATGCCTAGAACTCCAATTTCGAAAGGAAAATTAAATTTTCCTTCAAAAGCCAGAAGATTTCAATTCTAAGAAAACTATCTCTCAATGGTAAAACATGAAAGCATTTCCTCTAAGACCAGGAACAAGACAAGAGTGTCCACTCTCAACCACTATTATTCAACATAGTTTTGGAAATCCTAGCTAAAGCAATCACAGAAGAAGAAAAATAAGAGAAATCAGATCAGAAAAGTAATAGTAAAGCTCTCATTGTTTGCAGATGACATGATACTATGCACAGAAAACCCTTAAGATACCATCAGAAAATTACTAGAGCTAATCAGTGAATTTAGCAAAGTTGCAGGATACAAAATCAATACAAAGAAATCACTTGCATTCCTATATACTAACAATGAAAAATCAGAAAGAGAAAGTAAGGAATCAATCCCATTCACCACTACAACAAAAAGAATAGAAATATCTAGGAAGAAACCTACCTAAGGAGACAAAAGAACTGTATACAGAAAAGAAGTAAAAAAAAATAGTCAAAGACAACATAAACAGTTGGAGAGATAGTCCATGTTCCTGGGTTGGAAGAATCAATACTATGAAAATGACTACACTACCGAATGCAATCTGCAGATTGAATGCAGTCCCTATCAAACTACCTGGCATTTTTCACAGAGGTAGAACAAAAAAATTTCACAACTCATATGGAAACACAAAATACCTCGAACAGCCAAAACAGTCTTGAGAAAGAAGAATGGGGCTGGAGGGATCAACCTTCTTGACTTTAGATTATATTACAAAGCTACAGTTATCAAGACAGTATGGCACAAAAACAGAAATACAGACCAATGGAACAAGTTAGAGAGCTCAGAAATAAACCCACACACCTATGGGTACCTTATTTTTGACAAAGGAGGCAAGAATATACAATGGGGCAAAAGAACCTCTTCAATAAGTGGTACTGGGAAAACTGGACAGCTACATGTAAAAGAAAGACATTTGAATACTTCCTAACACCACACACAAAGATAAATGCAAAATGGATTCAAAACCTAGATGTAAGACCAGAAACTATGAAACTCTTAGAGGAAAAACATAAGCAGAACACTCGATGACACAAATCAAAGCAAGATCCTCTATGACCCACCTCCTAGAGTAATGGAAAATAAATAAAGAAAGAAAGAAACAAGTGGGATCTAATTAAACTTGCAAAGCTTCTGCACAGCAAAGGAAACTATAAACAGGTGAAAAGACAACCCTCAGAATGGGAGACAATACTAACAAATGAAACAATTGACAAAGGATTAATTTCCAAAATATACAAGCAGCACATACAAGTCAATACTGGAAAAACAAACAGCCCAATTAAAAAGCGGAAAAGACCTAAACAGACCTTTCTCCAAAAAAGACATACAGATGACTAACGAACACATGAAAAGATGCCCAACATGGCTCACTATTAGAGAAATTCATATCAAAACTACAATGAGATATCACCTCACACCGGTTAGAATGGCCAGCATCACAAAGTCTACAAACAACAAATGCTGGAGAGGGTGTAAAGAAAAGGGAACCCTCTTGAACTGTTGGTGGGAATGTAAATTGACACAGCCCCCATGGAAGATGGACGGTATGGAGATTCATTAAAAAACTAGGAATAAAAACACCATGTGACCCAGAAATCCCACTCCTAGGCATATACCCTGAGGAAACCAAAACTGAAAAAGACACATGTACCCCACTGTTCACTGCAGCACTATTCACTGCAGCTAGAACATGGAAGCAACCTAAATGTTTCAATACTGTGTTCTTTCAAATTGCTTGCAGAATTTTTCTGTTATTTTAAATCTCTATATTATGAAGGTTTCAGTGCATAAAAACTAAGATTCTATAAGCCAAAACACAAATTTGTCTCTGCATTACTTGAAATCAACTTTACGTTTTAAATGATTTTTCTTAGGAGTGCCTTGAACAAAATACTCAAAGCCTAAATTACTTTGCTGAGGTACAAGCAGATCTGATCACTTTGGAAAGAATACACACATAAAAACAGACACAGTAACACTGTATGGACCCCTTTCTGCAAAAGTGACAAAAACTACAATTTAGATATGAAGAACACAAACATGAAGACAGACTGTTCTGCGATAGCTGGGGAATAACTTCAAGGTTATATCTGCAGGAAAAAAGTGTGATTCTGAAATAATTTTCTCTCCAGAAGTGATTCTGCAAAGAAAAACAATCAAGCGGCACAAAGAATTTAATGCTGAATGATCCTGTCATCCATTTAATCTCACCAACTCAGCAGTCACTCATTTCACATTTAATACCATAAAGTCTGCATGTACAGGGGAAAAATTATTCCATATATTCATAATTTAACTCTGAACAGGAATTGTGAACTGAGTTATTCAACTGAAAAGGAAATTATCATTTTTAAATATGCAAAGGCAAGGTTGACTTTAACTGTTAATAAAGGAAAAATATTCTATTACTTTCAAATGTAAACCAAAGGTACAGCTAATTCAATGGTAAAAATTAAATAATTTTGCCTAATAGTTGATAATAATAATAATGCCTAAGTTACCAAATTTACATAAAACTGGCATAATACAATATATATCTATAGCCTGATTAACTAAAAAAAGGGGACAAATTCTTGGATTTTATGATTTCACTGAATGAATATTCATTATGTGCCAATTACCACAAATAAAAATATACAACACGGTTTGTAACTCTGTATTCTTCTGAGGGCAGAAATTGTACTAAACAGATCACCTTTATAGGTCTCCTGACCATCCCTTCCATCTCTTTCCTGGACAGTCTTTGCTCACAGTAGGCTTTCTATATATATATATATATGTATATTTACCTAGTTAAAAGCAAGTGTAAATGAACTACAGTGGGAGAGTGAGCATTTTACTTTCTTAGTTCATTTACCCAATAAATATTTGGGGGTCTTCTACTATGTATTCCATGTCTGCAAGTGTAATTCAGCTGTGGATAAAGAGCCAGACAGAAGCTATTCAAACTCCTCAGCTCTTAAGAGCTTGTCAAACAAAACAAAGTAAAACGAAACAACCACCTATTGTGTCAATACATCTAAAAAGATGTCTCCAAGGGAATCAAATAGAACAAAAAAATCAGTTATTCAAAATGTATGCCTCAGACAGAAAGAGTTGGGAACTGTGCTCACAGGTCCAGCTGATCATTTATCAGACTACTGGAAAACATGGGCAGATGTAAAAATTTACCTGTTGTTGTTAGCTAACTTGGCAATCTAAGGACAGGTTTTTTTTTTTTTGGGGGGGGGTACACTCAAATACATGAATAAATAAACCTGTTAACTATACTCTTTTGTATTATTTAACCACAGAGATACTCGAACTGGGGGTACCCTACATCATTAACACATGGAAGAGAAATGTTAAATTTTCACTGTGTCATATGCAATTTAAGAGGACTGATCTCCTAAGAACCAGTTATCAGCATTCAGAATTCTTTAATCCAGGCCAAAGACTGTCACAAGACATCTACCACTTGACCCCACTTTGAACCTTAATTCCATAATACTAAAGAGAAAAAGCTGTAAAATTGGATGATCCCACAGAAGTCACTAAGAAAAGATCCAATCTTACCTTGTGTTTGATGATGCAGTTCAGGCACAGAAGATGTTCCTATATTACATAAGTACAACTGCCAAGATAATTCAGTTACCAAGAGAAAAAATTACTAAGTTACTAAAAGGGAAAGTGTGAAGTTTTCAGCGTTGTACTTACAGTACAATGCTTTTAGCTAGGCTACAAACTATGCTTGTTTACAGCTGAAGTAAAAATTCTGTCTTCTGCATGGAGGTGAGGTGTGTCAGGGAGAACTATTTCATTGTAAATAAATCTAGGGGCCAAATAAAAGGAAGTTGCAAAAGCAGGTGTACAGCAGTTGAGTTGTTTCAGTTTCAGAGAAATAAAGTAAATAATTGTACTGGAATTTGTTCAGTTCTGGGCATTCTGCCATACAGGAAAGGGTGTGTAATTACTGAAGCTAACACATCCATGTAAAAATGAAGTAATAGCAATAGAACACAGTTGGGATCTAAATTTCCTTTTTTATCTTCAAAAAATTAAGGATCTCTATAATGACTCTCATTTTACTCTTTGATATTTAAATATCACTTAAGTTAATATGAACACATGAAGGTAGAATCATAATTTTCACGAAGTTAGAAAATATTATCTTTAAAGGTGGTATTATTCTCTTTTAAAGCCTCACAAATGAAGAACATTTCAATTTTCACTCATCAAAGATAACAAAAGTATACCCAATACCTCACTTAGGACTTCACCAGAGTAAGAGAGGTACACATAATATTAGCACATTTTACCAAATCTATTCTTTGCTTACCATTTCATGCTATCTGGATTGAACTCAATCTTAAACCTGGATTCCAAACTTCTTAAATCATAAACCCAAAATAAGAGGGTGTGGTTTGTGGGAGAACAATGGAAGTTAGAGCACCTAGGGAGTCAGGCCAAGTTCAAATAGAGATCTCAATTATTCAAGAAACTTTATGACAGAAGATCAAAGGGTGTAATAAATATTACATGTGTGATTTTACAGAATGTAAATCAACTTGCACCTTAAACAGAGCTATGAAAAATATTTAACGCTATTCAGGATTGGCCATATGATTTTTTAAAGAGTATTTCTACAATCTAGTATGAGATTCTACCAATTATAAAAGTTCAATATACTCCCCCATTGATAATAAAAGTCTGCCCCTGGCTCACTGCTTCCCTGAGCCTGTGACGCTAGGATGCTGACACTTCTAAGTTGCAGGGATGGCAGTGAATTTCTGAATGAGTCAGTATCTTACCAGATTCCAATTCCTTTCCATCCAAAGGCATGCTATCCATTTCAAGGATGAATCGATCAGTTTAGCCTATGATTTTCACAGGAAGTGGCAAGGTTCTCTGAGGGCACTGCATTTGGCCATATTTCTTTACCTGACCACATATAAGCTAGGCCCTAGATCATTCTTGGGTAAGCCTGAAAACTATCAGGATACAAAATAGTTTGTTTCTAACATCTACATTCACTTTGGGAATCCTGTATTCTCAGCAGGAGTTGAACTGAAGAGTAGAAACTGCCAAATGATGATCTTGATTGTATAAACCCAACAGCCAACTGGTGGCTTAAGTTCAACTGACACTTTCTGTAATTTTAGACTGGAGTCCAAGGATAACATTACTTTGCTAATCCCATGGGCTGATTTTTCCTTCTCTTGAAGGATGATCCTTAACTGGAAGACATTTCTTTTGCGACTAATTGGTTTACATGGTGATGGTGGATATTTTGTGACATCACCAAGATAAACCGCATCCTTTCATTCCCTACACTTCATTTGCAGCTAAGTTGGACAGATGGAAGATGAAATATAAATTTCTTCCATATTTTTAAAAGACAACATTATTTGACCATCCATGTGAAATAAAATTTAAGTTTGTTCCACGCAGAGATCAGATTTAATTTCTAGATCAATATGGATAGTGCAACTCAAATTGTCTTAAAGATAAGAATGTTCAGCTGAGTAACTAGTTTTCTAGGTGCTGTCTTGAGATTCCCCTGCTTAGTAATGTTTCTATGAATGTGGCAACAGATTCCATTATCCTTATAGAATAGCCAGCTGGTGACAAAGTGATCTGATAGCATTATTTATTTACTTCCTCTTTCAACAATCATTCATGCAGCTCTAGTATATTCAAGCCCTTTGGACTTCCCTGGTGGCTCAGATGGTAAAGAGTCTGCCTGCAGGGCAGGAGATCTGGGTTCGATCCCTGGGTTGGGAAGATCCCTGGAGAAGGGAAAGGCTACCCACTCTACTATTCTGGCCTGGAGAATTCCATGGACTGTAAAGTCCATGGGGTTGCAAAGAGTCGGACATGACTAAGTAACTTTCACTTTCATCCTCAGGTAGCTTTTAATTATATCATCCAAAGGAACATGTGATGAGTCAGAGCAGTGGCATAAAGTGCTAGGAAAAATCAGCAGAGTTGACTTCAGGCTGGGGTGAACTTCATGGTTGGCTTCATGAAAGAGGTAACACTTGAACAGAAGTGAGTTCCTTCTATCTGCAAAAAAGCAAGGACTTTTTCTATAAAGGCACATGCATGCATCTATGGGACTGACGTCAACATGAAAGGTCATAGCTTCATAAAAGAGAGAGAATATCAATCTCTGTATTTTGTCAAGAATAAGGAACAGCTTCTGGAATGGGAGGATCTTAAAGAAAGAGAGGCCCAGTAGAGGAAGATTTCAGTGTTCCTATGACTCCCTAAATCCAATTTTAGGTATTAACAGACTAATGATTTGTTAACAAGATGGCTACTGGTTGCCTGTCATTTTCTTCCCTACTACTTGTCATGAAATGTCCAGGGAGAATTCACATGAGGAATGTAGTGGCTTGGATATAATTTATAAGAACCCAGATTCTTCCTCTCAAAATTCAGGTGCATGTTAAAAGATATTACTTTCCAATTCTTTAACCAAGTGCTTTGACATGATGTTCGGGTTTGTACTATGTCAGCATGTTAATAAAATTTATTTTCACTATTCTACTTCTTATAATAAATACATAAAGCTGTTTTAATTGGTGAGATCAACATGGTGAAGTTTTGGAAGTTTAATGCCATGTTGAAGTATATACTGTCACAGCATAAACATGGCTCAGTATTCAAAAAAGTTTTTTTGTCTTCATATCAGTGGCCTGAAAGAAGTTTCTCAGTCCCAACAGACACATATTTAAAAGTAGAACCACCAGCTTCTCTTAGGGAGGGCATTTTCTTCTTATGTAGAGATGATGATGATAATAGTAATATTAGCCTTTACTATGAGCATTTACTTGGAGAAGGCAATGGCACCCCACTCCAGTACTCTTGCCTGGAAAATCCCATGGATGGAGGTGGGCTGCAGTCCATGGGGTCACTGAGAGTTGGACACAACTCAGTGACTTCACTTTCACTTTTCACTTTCATGCATTGGAGAAGGAAATGGCAACCCACTCCAGTGTTCTTGCCTGGAGAATCCCAGGGACGATGGAGCCTGGTGGGCTGCCGTCTATGGGATTGCACAGAGTTGGACACGACTGAAGCGACTTAGCAGCAGCAGCAGCAGCATGAGCATTTACTAAGTGTAAGGGAGTATAAAAACTTTACATAGGTTAATTTAATGTTTCAATAACTATTATTATCTTCATTCTACAAATGAGAAACTGAGGCAGAAAGAGGTTAACAATCTTGCCAAGATGACACCGTAAGTAGTGGAGCCATGATGGGAACCCAGCCAGTTTCCCCTCGCACTGAAGGAATCTCTGCATCCCAATGAAACATTTGTTCTGAGACACATCCACCATCAAACAAGGTCTGTTCTTTGAGATCAGCAGACCTGATCCCATCACTCCAAGCCTATGAAAACGAGGCACCTTTTCCCCCCATAATTGTACATCCTATCCAGTAATACTGCTCTTGATACAACACAAGACCAAGGACATAATTGAAAATTATTTCATTTGAGTCTAACACAACTACAAATGTGACAATCTGACTAGTACTTTAGAATCAAATATATAAGGTAAATAGTAATTAGTTTTCTTATTCTTTGCTAACTTTTCTGTGCTCTGTCTCATTTGGCAGACAAAGGCAAGTGACATATTTCAGGAAAGTCTAAGAAATTTTTACTCTAGTTACAGAGAAATTTGAGTATCTTGCTTTGTACCACACAAATCCTATGGGAACTAGACTTAGCTATTTAAAATCAGGCAAGTATCTTGGAACGAGAGATAGATATGGTGTCTTGGGTTGAATGACTGATGCACTGAGTAACGAGCACTGACAATCTTAAAAGAAATTAAGAATGAAAACTGTAAATGTATATTAATGGACTCAGATTCTTAAGAACAAGAATAGAAGAAGTGCATCTAAATAAAGTGGGAGACATATGATAATTCTAATAAATAACAAATATCTGTATATTTTTTGCCTAATCCAAGAAACCAGAACTCTTTTTGCTTTCTCTCACAAAACTTCCATTCAAAATACTATTTATTGCCAAAAGATAAAATTTTGAAGTCATCTGAGGCCATCAAGGAATTATACGGCAAAAATTCTGATAGGTTTCCAATTTATTCTATATGCAGCATTATCTAGTTTAAAGGTACAGACATGAAGGTTCCTATTGTTATGCTTACTGAGCACAGTTTCTGGTTTTAAGTTAGTTCCGGGCACTTTGATAAATTTACTGTCATATTTCACCAAAATGCAGTATACACTAAGAGTCACAAATAAATCAGAGCCTTCTCATTTCACAGCTTCTTGGGTCAGATCTCAGCAAATAAAAAGAAAGAGTCCTTTTTTCCTCCCTAAAGGTGATAGAAACAGATAATCTATAGTTTGGGGGAAAATGAAAATAGTACTGACTCTAACTTTCTTGTGTCTTCCCAAATTCTTAGTTTGTGAAATGTTTAAAAACTTCAAATTTCTGTGATGAATGAAAAATATTTTGACATCTTGCTACTAGGATAAGTTGTGAAATCATTTTTTCTTGAAAATACAGCTCTAATGGCAAGACACATCTCCTAGCTTTAGAGCAATCTTTTATATACACACCCATCTTTAAGTTACAGCAAAAAATAAAATAAGGAAGTTTTAAACATCCTTTCACTCTTTGTCATCATTAGTCATGGGAGTTGTTGACACTGATTTTTCAAAGAATTCCAGCCTACATACAACATTTAAGCCTGTATCTCTTGAGGAAAAAAAGACTAGTGATTTAAATCATAAGATTTAAAAAGACAATTACACTATTAGATTATCTCCAACAAAATAACCCTCACAGAGGGCATATACTTTTTTGGTTGCTTGTGTGTTTTTTGAGGGAGGAGGGCAGGAAAGAAAAGTCTCCCTGGAGGTTTACACTCACATTCACCTTATTAAGCTTCTGAATCTTAAGCAGTTAAAATTTCTCTAAGCCCACCAGATCAAAATCTAATTTAGAAGGCTACCTGGATCTGAAGGATAACAGTATTAAGTGCCTTTAAAAAATCAACATAAACATGACATTTAAGCAAACTGGCACAGTGTGACAAGTTTTAGAACAGTAGCTCACAAGATGAGTACTCTGATTAAGACAAACACAACAAATAGAACCTTTAATCCAAAAAATCACGGAGACAACCCTATGTAATACCTATGTTAAAACGTTCAACAGATCTAAGGCTATCACAGGCCTCAAGTTGCCAGAGTCCTGACAGAAAAGTCAGCGATGTGAAACACGCTTTACAAAGCTGGGCGTGCATGCACACACTCTGCAAGGTGAGCGAGACAGAGACACCGATCACCACTGATATTGTCCTTACTTGCAGACGCACAAGTATCCTGCATGTTCCGATTCTGACTGGCACCTGGAGCGGCTCTACCTGCCAGTCATCCCAATGTACTCAGGGATGTAAACACCTTATAATTAGAAAACGTGAAGGCGTCAAGGACGTTAGACAAATTGAAAACACATCCAAAGATTAATTTTTAAAGGTATTGAAGAAATAATTAATTGCAAAGTCTAAAATCAGAGGAGGTACCTGCTCCTTCACGGAAGCTAGAATAGTGGTGGCTGTGGTCTCGGGTTCCATGCCGGGGCCAGTGGAGGCAGCTTCCTGGCAGGTCTGTGGTTGCCCCTCCTCCACCAATGAGGCCTGTTCAGGAGCTGGCATTCCTCCTGCAACCAAGCAGGCAAAGGGTTAACACTTTCATCTGCTCCTGTGCAGGAACAGGCAGGGGCTGCATGCTTACACAGGGTCTCCAGGAACTACTACAGACTTCTACACACCCTGATCACAAGGCCATACGGCTATATGATGTCTAAAAGGCAATACCCAGGGTCAAGGTAGAACTAGTACTACCAAATACTTAAAAAAAAAAAAAAAAAAGAATAATAATGACAACAAAAAACACTGAGAAAATATTTAAACAACATGATAGTCTAAAAATGATGTGGAAAGTGTTAAGGAAGAGGATGCAAAAATACTCCAAGAACAATAAAGCTGTTAGATGCTATAAAATTGCTGAATTTTCTAAACAGTTTACCAGAAAGTAAATATGATTACCTTATCATGAGCAAAATAGTAACAAATATTCTAGACTGCTATAAGGGTCAGTTTTCAAAGAAGTACTCAAATAAGAAGACATTTACAACTGTAAACGCTTTACGATTACAGAAGAGGCTTATGCATTAGAAGAAAAGGGGAAGTAAAACTTACAAAAGGCTTGAAAAAATAGGCAAAATTCTGCAGTATTTAAAAAAATCAGGACTGCTGGTGGAGTATTATAGCTAGCTTGGTTTCCTTAGAGGAATCTGTCTATGCAAAGATGACAATGACTATGGTGATGGCGTTGAAAGAGAATTTATTTTTCAGGATCATAGACTGTGACAGAGAAATGGGTTCTTGCCAAGTGAATAGTGCCTCTCCTACATAACACATACTGAGAGTGGTGTGTTTGCTGGGAAACTTACTGATTTGATATGGATTTTTATATAAATTTGAAAAAGATTGGCAAAAGGTATCCACATAAAATGTTGTAAATATTCTAATAACTTGTTTACCTGTCAGTCTCTCTGTCTGTCTCCTCCAGAATAGAGTTTATCATACCATAAGACCAGCCTAGAGCCTGGCATATATAATATTCAATTAATCTTCACCAAATAAATGAATACATGAATGAAGGACTGACTGTCTCTTCCATGTCTCATAACAGTCATTAGGCAAATCTGACCACAAGTGCTATGGTGCTCCTGAGATCTTATTGGCTTAATACATTACTCTGTGTACTTGTATTTGAGACCACAAATGCTATTTTTGACATTCTTCATAGTTTTCTCCTAAAAATGACTCTATTCTCATATTTTGATTTCTTTTCAACTTCAACAATGTTCATTTCTGTAGGATAGATGATCTGGGGTGGGGGGACGGGGGAGAAGGTCCCCATTCCCTCAAATGTCAATATCAGCTTGCTGTTTATTTTCAAACTCATAATCTGTAAGACAAGGGAAAATGAACATATCACCTGAGTCTCTACCTCCTTCCTCACTCTCCTGACTTGCACACTGGTGAAGCTGGGGTTAGGTTCCAGGGTGCTGTCAATGTGGCTTTATTGCTGCCATATTAATGGGCAAAAATGGAAAATGGGTCTGATGAGTATGTGTACTTTCCCCTAACAGGGCTCTCCATGAGGAGTTCTCATGGTTGCTCTAGAGGTAAATTCTTTGTTGTCAGTTTCTGTGAAGCCCCAGGCTAAGTGCAGCCTCAACTGCAAAAAGGAGGACCTCCAGTTCAAGTGGGAGGAGGACCTCCAGGCTTAAAGTATGTGGGTCCAGGATCAAAACCTAAGTGCCTTGAACATGAGCCATCACTTCCTCACTTACAAAAAGAGCTTACTAATTCTTCCCACACCACCATGGGATGATTTTTATGACAATCTTTTATTTTTTTAGTATGTATGTTAATACTGACATATAAAATAGTGCACTCAAATATCATTGTTGTTGTTAGTTGCTCAGTCGTGTCCAATTCTTTGTGACCCCATGGACTGTAGCCCACCAGGCTCCTCAGTCCATGAGATTCTCCAGCCAAGAATACTGAAGTCAGTTGCCATTCCCTTCTCCAGGGGAAAGTATCATTAACTGGATAAAATAATGCATTTCTGTATTTAGCCAGTACTCATTACAGATAAGATTTAAAGTCTATGGAAAAAAAAAAAAAAAGCCACACATAACAATCCTAGACTTGCACTTAAGGCTAGTAAAGATATGAAAATATTCTATGCCATCAAAAAACTACACACCTTAAAATAAGCAGATGGTTGCAAAGAACAAAAATGTTACTATGCAACAGTGAAACAAATAATGCCAAGAAACAAAAATTTTAAATGTCAAGAGTATAATACCCTGAAATAACCAATGTATAAGAAAAAGAGAAGCAAATTTGCAGTGAACAAAGAGAATTTGGAAAAGAAAGAAACGTCACTGGGGAAGTAATTACTCTTAACTAAAAATGGGATCCTTGCTATTTAAAGAAAGATACTGAAAAATACTGTTGTAATTGCATTACATCACTGTGAGCGCACCATACTTAATTTCATGATATTTATTTTCTTATGACTGTCCAGATCTATGGTATCAGATGAACACATCTTCTGAATATCACTTTGCCCATGTAACAACATGCAGGGTGATACAGGAGTACAGGCATAAAGAAAGGTCACTGACCATTAGTGGCTCATCATCTAGCTGAGGCAGCAAAATATGAGTCAGACCAAGACAGAGGCAAGAGGCAAGTGATGGAGTAACAACACTGAAATCAACAGGAAGAGGTGATGAAAAAGAAACTATTATTTGGCAAGAGAGGAGACTTGCATAGGTAGGCATGATTTCTACTCTCAGATTCCTCAAAGACTAGGAGACACTGAAGGCAATCACGAACACTCACAGGATAGACGATGATGACCAGGGAACCCAGGCATAACTGAGGGTGAGACACTTCTCTACACCTCATCTCTGAACAGTCCCTAAATACCATCACCAAGATGGGGCAAAGAAGGGATGCCACAGTACGGACAAGCTATACACCTACCAAAGTAATCTGTTCATTTACATAGCTAGTCTTCCCTGGTGGCTCAGATGATGGTAAAGCATCTGCCTGCAATGCGGGAGACCTGGGTTCGATCCCTGGGTTGGGAAGATCTCCTGGAGAAGGAAACGGCAACCCACTCCAGTACTCTTGCCTGGAAAATCCCACAGACGGAGGGGCCTGATAGGCTACAGTCCATGGGGTTGCAGAGAGTCAGACACACCGAGCAACTTCACTTTCATAACAATTTTAGAAGTTGGAAGGAATCAAGCTAACACTAAAGTTTCGGAATATTATTACTTCTCCCCATTAGCAAAGCAAAAAAGCAATGACTACTTATATGGCAAAGAGACTGTGAGAAATTAAGCTTTGGGATTCCCTCAATTATCTCAACTGGCCTGATTGGGCAATTACATTTTAGGGACCTGAGTACACTTATAAATAAGTTGCTGGACCATTTTGGCTCTTTGGAAAATCACAGAGAATGGAAAAGGTGCCAGAAAACTGGAAACAGGAAAATGCCATTGCTGTTTTTGGAAAGAAGAAAGTAGACTCTCTGCATGTTACAAACTAGAGAGCTAGACATAGATGTTGGGTGAGATTCTTACAAGGATTTTATCCAAGAGATGACTGTGAGAACCAAAAAGGGGCACGCCAAAGAAAGTCATGTTAAGCTCATCTAATTTCTCTTTGGCACTGTAACCATGGAAGTGCAATGTGTCTAGACTCATTGAGGCATGATGATGTTAGAAGTCCCCCATGGTATTATAATCAGCATAGAAATAGGGCAGGCACAAGGGCAACTGCTGCCTCTGACATTCTGTAAATAGCTGAACAAAATATATCAAACTACAGAGGTTTCTAATGTAATGCTAGGGAGCTCTGATCCTGGTCCAGCCCTAATCAAAAACTTTAACCATAATATAATAATAATATACAGGGCATGCTCAAATTCTTCAATGAGTAAGAATACTGAATTTACCAGGTGATAATATTCAAATATAAAAATTGCTGATACACTGCAATAATGAGTTGCTTCTAATGAGATGTAAAAAAAACAAAAACACCAAGCATAAACATAGGATCTTGTATTTAGGTTAGCTCTATAGCTCAGATGATCAAGAATCTGCCTGCAGTGCAGGAGACCTAGGTTTGATCCCTAGGTCAGGAAGATCCCCTGGAGAAGGAAATGGCAATCCACTCTAGTATTCTTTCTTGCCTGGAGAATCCCATGGACAGAGGAGCCTGGTGGGCTACAGTCCATGGGGTCACAAAGAGTCGGACACGACTAAGTGAGTAACACAACACACAACACAACAACAGCAGCACACAGGGGAAAGATTTAGTAGGCACTTGAGGTTCAAGAGCACAATGAGTGAATCAAGAATGAAGAGAGGCTTCCACAAGGCCAAGGTGATGCTGTTGTAGTGATATCAACATTTAAGGTGATAGAAAGAAAGGGACAAGGGAATGTACACCTCTTCTTCAGGTCCATGTCCACCTCCAGTGATGGGTAGCACAGTAACAGGAATGGACACAGGTGTATTCACTCGAGAGGATGAGTAGGATGGTGAAAGGATTCCACCATTATTTCCAGGCACAAGGACAAAATTAATGAAGAGCTTGAAGCTTAGCTGAGAACACAGAAAGAACACTTGATGGAACAGGAAGAGAAAAATTTGACCTGAACAAGAAAAGGACCATGCAGACAAGCAAAGGTCTATGAATCTCTTCAGGACTGCCAAGCACAAGCAAGGTCAGAATTTTTGGTCCCAAGAGCTAGACCAAAAACTAATGCTTTTGTGTGAAGTTGCTCAGTCGTGTCTGACTCTTTGCGATCCCATGGACTTTAGCCTACCAAGCTCCTCTGCCCATGGGATTTTCAGGCAAGAGTACTGGAGTGGGTTGCCATTTCCTTCTCCAGGGGATCTTCCCAACCCAGGGATCGAACCCATGTCTCCCACATTGTAGACAGACGCTTTACCATCTGAGCCACCAGGGAGTAATGCTTTTGTAGGAAACTTGTATTAACCTAAATTACTACTATCTTTATACTCTGAATCAAATTTGGCTAACAGTTATGATTTATTATATTTATATTATAAAATTAAAGGTTGGCACTATGAGGGCAAGCTCAAGAAGCTCTTTCCTTTCAGAGTAAAGAGCCAGATGTCCAAAATTTCAAGAACTAAAACACCAGAGGTGGTACATTCCCCATTGCTGGAGGTCTTTAACCACAGTGCAGAAGATCAAGTAGCAGGGAAGGTACAGAAGGAATCCTGCACTGGGTGTGTGTCAGAAATAGGAGACAAAGTTCTCTGAATCTTGAGGCGGAGACTAAGACATGAGAACATCTATGTTCTGAACTGACGTGAATGCTCCTCAGGGGTTTTCAGAGTGTTGTCTACCATATCACACCTCTCTGTAAAAAAGCACCTGAAGCCAGGACACTGTCTTTTTCCTGAGAGAATGATGGTGACTGGAAGTCTTACTGCTGTTTATGTTTAGTTGCACAAAAAACTCAGAAGAGTTTGTGATCAACTCTTACAACTGCGTTCTCATTTTACTCCAGCCTTGCATTACTTTTTTGTTACTTCATTTTCATTACTTTTTATCATTCTGTTGGACAGCATTCTTTTGAGCCTTGTGAAATACTTTTTGGAAAGCTATGAACTGCTGTGTTTTCACTACTACCTTTATTGAAGACAAATTTTTACATAAAACTGTTGGTATAACATTGTGTGTGTTTCTCATAGTGAACTCACAAATTAACAAGAAATTTTCTGTTCAGGTTGCAGGACAAGTACATTCTAGGGTGATTATAAAAGGCTTTCTTTGCAGGCTGTTCATATAATATACAGGAATAACTTAAGACTCAACTACAACCCCCTTTACCAGGGATGACAGTAACCCACAAAATCATCTCCACTAACTCAATGAGATAGAAGAACAATTAGATACTGGATTTTCCTCTAATTACTCATTTCTACTCTCCTTACAAATTTGGAACTTTGGAAAACTCAGCAGGGGCCACAGAACAGGAAAAGGTCAGTTTTCATTCCAATCCCAGAGAAAGGCAATGCCAATGAATGCTCAAACTACCGCACAATTGCACTCATCTCACACACTAGCAAAATAATGCTCAAAATTTTTCAAGCCAGCCTTCTTCACAGTCCAACTCTCACATCCATACATGACCACTGGAAAAAACATAGCCTTGACTAGACGGACCTTTGTTGGCAAAGTAATGTCTCTGCTTTTCAATATGCTATCTAGGTTGGTCATAACTTTTCTTCCAAGAAGCTAGCATCTTTTAATTTCATGGCTGCAGTCACCATCTGCAGTGATTTTGGAGCCCCCCAAAAT
>SJYT01024450.1:75902-127456 GCA_006410635.1 Cephalophus harveyi
TAGAGAGTTCCAGAAAAACATCTATTTCTGCTTTATTGACTATGCCAAAGCCTTTGACTGTGTGGATCACAATAAACTGTGGAAAATTCTGAAAGAGATGGGAATACCAGACCACCTGACCTGCCTCCTGGGAAATCTGTATACAGGTCAGGAAGCAACAATTAGAACCGGACATGGAACAACAGACTGGTTCCAAATAGGAAAAGGAGTACGTCAAGGCTGTATATTGTCACTCTGTTTATTTAACTTATATGCAGAGTACATCATGACCAACTTAGATAGCATATTGAAAGGTCCGTCTAGTCAAGGCTATGGTTTTTCCAGTGGTCATATATGGATGTGAGAGTTGGACTACGAAGAAGGCTGAGCACTGAAGAATTGATGCTTTTGAACTGTGGTGTTGGAGAAGACTCTTGAAAGTCCCTTGGACTGCAAGGAGATCCAATCAGTCCATTCTAAAGGAGATCAGTCCTGGGTGTTCATTGGAAGGACTGATGCTAAAGCTGAAACTCCAATACTTTGGCCACCTCATGGGAAGAGTTGACTCATTGAAAAAGACTCTGATGCTGGGAGGGATTGGGGGCAGGAGGAGAAGGGGAGGACAGAGGACAAGCTGGCTGGATGGCATCACTAACTCAATGGACATGAGTCTGAGTAAACTCCGGGAGTTAGTGATGGACAGGGAGGCCTGGCGTGCTGCGATTCATGAGGTCGCAAAGAGTCGGAGACGACTGAGCGACTGAACTGAACTCTCCTTACTGACAAATTTTGTCAAAGTATTATAATACACTTTATTTTGTCTTATCCAGTGAAATACATCAGATTCTGCATTTTTTTCTCCATTCTTTTGCATTAGCAAACTGAAGTATTAATAGCACAACTCACACCTTGAGATGGCCACTTTAATTGTGTGCCCGAGTCAGGTGGAGTACTGACATGGTTCCTGTTATGATAGGTAAATCTTGCAAAACTGTTAATAAAACTAAGGATTCTATATTAGGTAAACATAGACTCCACTTTGGTATTTTCAACCTTTCTAAAAAAACATTTCCTACGGAGAGTAAAAAAAAAAAAAAAGGTAAATCTTTTTTGGAAAATACTATAGATTTAGTTTTTTATTGTGTTGTTTGTTTGTTATAGGATTTGGGATCCTTTACAGCACACAGCTGTCTGACATGTGAAAGGGTATAAAAAAGATAGGATGGGGATAACCAACAGGATAAGAATGTAACTCTGAGGGGGGATGACTGGATTGAAAGGTGAGATGAGCATACATTTCTGCTATTTTCCAACTCACAACACCATGAAATAATGGAAAAAGCATTTTCTCTTTTTAGGATAAGAAAATTAGCCAGTCTAAGAATTCAAAAAATGCCATCAGTGTGCCAAAATATTAGAAAAATTTTTTGGCAAAATAACCAGAAGCAACCAAACCACACACACACACAAGCCTGATGAGTGGCTGGAGCAGTAGGTGAGGGAGCTCAGAGTCAGAGGATCTTGGGTTTCTTAGACCTGGGCCACGATCAGATGATCAAGAGGGAAACAATGCCACTAGGTGGGTGGTTGGCCCCTGCCCTGCACATGCTGAAACGGCAGTCACAGGCAAAGATGGAGAGAACCGGACACAGCAGGGCCTCAGTCAGTACTGATGCCCAGAAGGGACAAAATTCCCTAAACATAAAGAGCGAAGTGGTAAACTAACATCTTTAGCGTTTAAATTGAAAACTGTGTGTGTGAAAGAGAAACACAGCCAAAGACCTTGAAAAGGAGTCATAACAGGATAAAACCAAAAATCTCTACCAATGCAATGAACAGCAGAATTGATTGCTGTAAAAAAAATATTTCATAAGAGGATGTAAAGGATTCGATCTGAGCATGACATCCCACTCCCTACCTGAAGAGAGAGAGAAAAAAGATAAGAGTAGTTTGGAGACTTAAGACTAGATCCAGGAGTTATGTTTATTTACCACGAGTACGAAAAAGAAAGGAAAAAAGGAGACTACTAAAACAAGTAAGAAATGGAAATTTCTGAGCTGAAAACTAATACTTAAAATGGGCCAGTAAGTAAACACAATGAAGGAAACAGATTACATCTAAACCCAATCCACTGAAATTTCTTGGTTCCAAGGATAAAGAAAAGATTGTAGTTGTTACCATGCAGGAAAAATAAACTGCATACAAAGGAATGAGAATCAGTTTCATATAAGCCTGATGGTTACAGTAATAATTTCTAAGTACTAACCAAAAATCATTATCCAAATATGAAGAAAAATAAAGGCATTTTAGGACATATCAGGACCCAAGAAAATGTGGCTTCAATACTCTTCAAAGGAAGCTCTGCAACCAAATAACAAATATGATCAAAGAAGGGTTAGTACACAAGAAACAGTGCTAAGCAAATAACTCAGGAAATTGAAGGTTAAGTCTAAAGAAACTCCACATGGTACCAACAGGAGAGGTGTGAGGAACTCAAGAAAGTAAATTGTACTAATGTTCCTATTTAACCTAGTGGGATGAAGGGCACTCACAGGACTCCAGGGAACTGTGCCATTGCTGTTCCTCGGAGAAAGAGGCAGAGCCTACTGGCAACCCCTTGAACATGGAGATGGCCTCTTGTGACTCAGAATGTGGCCGAAGTGACTGCGTATGTACAACATCCGAGGCTAAATCTTAAAAAGGCTGTGCAGTAGGTGGTTCTGTTAGAAACCTTGAAATCAGAAACTTTGAAATCACTATGCTGTGAAAACAGCTTTTATATGTAAAAATGTGCTTCAGGGATTAAAAGATGCTATGAAGACACAGGCCCAGCAACGCCAGCCAAGATCTTGGAATATGTAAGACATGTTAGAAAGTTCTACCCTGACCAAGTCAGCAGCTGACTGCAGCCACCTGAGTGAACCCAGGTAAGACTGGCAGAACCTCCTTAACAATCTAGAATTATGAGAAATTTAAAAACTGTTGTTTGAGCCATTGAGATTTCAGATGACTTGTTATATGGTAAGTGATACTAACTGATACAACCATCAAGACAAGAAATGAGGATACAGGGGGTATTTTAACTATTCAGTGTTATGTTTTTAAGTATTATAAGATTAAAAAATTAAATTTTACATGCTGAATTATCTTCTAAAGATATAGTTTATTTAATATATTACTGCTCTTCGACTTACTAAATAAGATACTATCAACTAGGTGTAAATATAAAGATGAATAAGACCTCCTATTCAATTTACAGCTTAAATGAAAAGACAAGGTAAATAAACATCCACAATAAAATACATCTCAAGATAAATGGGGTACTAAGAGCTCAAATACAGGAAGCTCAAAGAAGGGCTTCAATAGCATGTATAAATAAGGACACTACACTAGGTATAGTGAAAGGGCAGTGGAAAAGTGAAAAGTGAAGCGGAGAGTGAAAAAGTTGGCTTAAAGCTCAACATTCAGAAAATTAAGATCATGGCATCCAGTCCCATCAGTTCAGGTCAGTTCAGCCGCTCAGTCGTGTCTGACTCTTTGCGACCGCATGAAATGCAGCACGCCAGGCCTCCCTGTCCATCACCAACTCCCAGAGTTCACCCAAACTCATGTCCATCGAGTTGGTGATGCCATCCAGCCATCGCATCCTCTGTCGTCCCCTTTACTTCATGGCAAATAGATGGGGAAACAGTGGAAACAGTGGCTGACTTTACTTTGGGGGCTCCAAAATCACTGCAGATGGTGATTGCAGCCATGAAATTAAAAGACACTTACTCCCTGGAAGGAAAGTTATGACCAACCTACACAGCGTATTAAAAAGCAGAGACATTACTTTGCCGACAAAGGTCCATCCAGTCAAGACTATGGTTTTTCCAGTGGTCATGTCTGGATATGAGAGTTGGACCATAAAGAAAGCTGAGCACCAAAGAACTGATGCTTCTTGAGAGTCCCTTGGACTGCAAGGAGATCCAACCAGTCCATCCTAAAGGAAATCAGTCCTGAATGTTCATTGGAAGGACTGATGTTGAAGCTGAAACTCCAATACTTTGGCCACGTGATGTGAAGAGCTGACTCATTTTAAAAGACCCTGAGGCTGGGAAAGATTGAAGGCAGGAGAAGGGGACGACAGAGGATGAGGTGGTTGGATGGCATCACTGATTCGATGGACCGGAGTTTGGGTAAACTCTGGGAGTTGGTGATGAACAGGGAGGCCTGTGTGCTGCGGTCAAATGGGGTCACAGAGTTGGACACGACTGAGCGTCTGAACTGAACACCAGGTGCAGCAGAAGGACACAGGTAGGGAGAAGCCTAGCTATAATGCATTCATTTTATTAAGCTTTTATATGTAAAATTTTGCTTCAGGTTTAATAGATTTCTCAAAATCTTCCCTAGACTCTTGTTTTATATGTAATCAGGGTATGGCAAGCCATATCAAATCTAAAGCTGTTTAAATAAAAATTTGTTTTTATCATTAGTTTTTCATATCAAACTGCCAAGTCATTTCAGTCGTGTCCGACTCTGTGCGACCCCATAGACAGCAGCCCACCAGGCTCCCCCGTTCCATACCAAATGCTAGTGTTAAAGATTAAAGACTAATAAAACCACTAGCACAGCACATATGGGGATTCAGAAATATGGTAATTTGTAAGTGAATAACCAGAGGCAATAAAAACAAAGTAAAATTGTTTAATTAACGACTTGGGCATTTAATAACATTTATAAGAC
The DNA here is from genome assembly GCA_006410635.1 of Cephalophus harveyi. Classification (NCBI taxonomy): domain Eukaryota; kingdom Metazoa; phylum Chordata; class Mammalia; order Artiodactyla; family Bovidae; genus Cephalophus; species Cephalophus harveyi. The sequence goes on from SJYT01024450.1 coordinate 80,607, forward strand.
CTATTTTGAAAAGAAGTATACAGTCTACTAACAACCAGTTATCTTATGCAGTGTTTGTCTTTTTAGTTTATGACAGTGATTTTTTTTTTTTAACATGGACTCTTTAAATGACTTCTGAGTGTCTTGTGATTTACACCAGGCTTTCTAGCTGATAATAACCTACAAGTTGTCTCAGAAGTGTTATATCAGATTTCTTTTTAAATTATAAATTTATTTGTAATTTGAAAGATTCAACTTAAAATTTAAAATTCTCAAAATATGCTCCATGGGCTACTTCTAGGACATCAGAAACAATGTTTCCAAAGTTGGGAAGTATAAGTGTGGGAAACGCTTTCTCTTGAAGATTCCTAAAAACATTGTTATTTAAAGTGAGACCTGTGGGCCAGCTATCCTGGCAGCCCTGTAAAGCTTAGAAGAAATGCACAATTTCAGGCCTCACCCCAGACCTACTGAATCAATCTTCATGTGAATAACATCACCAGAGTTTTGTACAAATGTTCAAGATTCAGAAGCAGTGGCATAGAGCATTTAAAGACTGAGAAATCTCAAAGTAAGTGTACCTGTTTAATCTCATCTATCTCAGTATCTCACACTTATCTGACCCGCAATTGTTTTCAGGGCCACCTATTAACATTCCAAGGAAAATGCTTTGGGAAATCCCACAAGATAATAATTACTATGAATGAGCAAATAAAGCTAGAAAGAGGTACTGCTCCATCCTTCACAATTAAAATTTGGCTCTCTCGGCTTTTCCAATAATGTCAGTGTATTATAAGAAAAATATTAAGTACTTTAAAGAAAATAGTACAGAAAAATTAAAGTTCTCTTCAATAAAGCCTCCTGCCAACAAAATTAAGCATGGAGTTGTGTTTTGGCTGTTAAGTTGGGTTACAGTTTCTTGGAAAATGTCATTTCTGAATGAAAGAATAAAATGGTTTTCCAGAAAAAGAACTCAACCTGCTCCAGGCCAGGTGTGAACTTTAATTGTATTTTCCATGCTTGTCTCATGAACATTTATGTGGAAACAGACATGGTATATGGTACACACTGGTACTGTGGTTGGGAAGATCAACTCCCTATCCAAGACATACAACGATTTGCCTAAAACAAGTCCAGTTCAATCTAGAAGGTGCTTTCCTAAAAGCACAGGTAAAGAAGGAAAGCTGACAGTTTTGATTTGGAGTATGATCAAAAATCGGAGAAGGCAATGGCATCCCACTCCAGTACTCTTGCCTGGAAAATGCCATGGATGGAGGAGCCCGGTGGGCTACAGTCCATGGGATCGCTAGGAGTCGGACACGACTGAGTGACTTCACTTTCACTTTTCACTTTCATGAACTGGAGAAGGAAATGGCAACCCACTCCAGTGTTCTTGCCTGGAGAATCCCAGGGACAGGGGAGCCTTGTGGGCTGCCATCTATGCGGTCGCACAGAGTCGGACACAACTGAAGCAACTTAGCAGCAGCACATTATAAAAAACACTGATCTTATAAATGCTTGAAGTCACTTTTAATAATACCGGCTTAAGTAATAATGTATGTACTGATTCCAAATTTTCAAGTAGCTCTGGAAAATCCTACATCTAAAAAGGCATCAAAACTGGAAATATGGTAGATTAACAACTGTAATAACAATCCTTTTTGTCCCTGTCTTCAGCAAGTTGAAGTCAGAGAAATGATACTTGTATTTCAGCCTCCTTTAATTAATTTAATTAGGGCTTCCCTGGTGGCTCAGATGGTAAAGCACCTGCCCACAATGCGGGAGACCTGGGTTCGATCCCTGGGTTGGGAAGATCCCCTGGAGAAGGAAATGGCAACCCACTCCAGGATTCTTGCCTGGAAAATCCCATGGACAGAGGACCCTGGTAGGCTACAGTCCATGGGGTCGCAAAAGAGTTGGACACAACTGAGTAACTTCACCTTCTGTCTTTAATTAGTTTAGATTTTGTGCAGTTAATACTATATTTTCCAGAAGACACACACATTTCCACACTTAACAGCTCCAAACAGCTTTTTGAAAAAAGCACAAGAAAAAAATTACAAAGCTTCTAGCATTTTGTTTATCACAGATGGAGCATGCAGTGAACTAGACTGAATTTCCTATTCACTGTTCTGTATCTACCAATCATACACTCTAGATTCAGTGAGACCAGGGACTCTTTTCATCTAAATCACCACGGTATTCTCAGCACCAATAAAATGCCTGAAACATAGTAGGTGTTCAATAGAGTTTGTTGAGTGAAAGAAGGAAACAATGAGATGAAGACTGAGGGGAAGAACGACAATGTATCTTCACTTTTATCAAAGACATATTTATGTGCCAAGCAGTGTCAGGCTTCAGAATCATCAAGATGCTGAAGGAGCTCACATTCTAACAGGAGAGAAAGGAATAAAAATAGTGTGATAAATGCAACAGTAAAGATAATAAAATATGCCACAACAGGAGGGACATCCAGGAACATGAGAGTTACAACAAAGACAAAGAGACAAAACATCACAATGTGCTGTGTTCAGGGAATGCCAACAGATTAAAATTAGGGTGGAGAGGAGGAGAAGAAAAGAAGAGAGAAAACTCTGGATATGAAAAGATGAAGGAACCGTCGTTGTTGTTGTTTAGCTGCTCAGTTATGTCTGAGTCTTTGCGACCCCATGAACTGCAGTCTGCCAGGCTCCTCTGTCCATGAAATTTTACAGGCAAGTATACTGGAGTGGGTTGCCATTCCCTTCTCCAGGAGATCTCCCCGACCTACGGATCAAACGCGAGTCTCTTGCACATCCTGTACCGGTAGGCGGATGGTTTACTACTAGCGCCACCCGGGAAGCCCTGGGAAACAAGCTAAGAACGGGTAAATGCATTCCCCTCAAGAGCTTTATAGAATCTATAATCAGGAAAAGACTATATAAAACACAGACGTGATTACGCCCCATCACATGTAATTAACATCAGAATTGGAGGAGGGGACACGGTGAGTGTGAAGAATGGGAGAGGAAAATCTAGATTGTGGCCCTGTCTGGGCAAGTCAAATCTATGAGGCTACTAGAAAGATCTCTGTAAGCTCTTTAAGGGAAGAGATGGTCCTGAAACGAGACCTCTCTTGAAACTCTCCTCATCTTTGACAGGATTCTAGGCTCATCACGGCAGCAGTTACCCGGGTGCCAGAAGGAAGAAGCCTACTCAACAACCATAAACACTCTGGCAATTAAGAATTCATAAATTAATAAATGAGTGCTCTGGTTTATAGATTAGTTCTGGTTCCTAGAAGTATAGAACTGAGGACAGGCTCAGCACTGTGGTGACCTCAGAACTCAGAATGGGTTTGAGGAAGGCCTGGCCTCTACCACTAGTTGTTCCCCCCAAAAAAAATCTAGCTGAGGAGTGGTTCACCCCAATTCAGAAATGTAAGAAAAGGTTGCTGCTGCTGCTGCTAAGTTGCTTCAGTCGTGTCCAACTCTGTGCGACCCCACAGATGGCAGCCCATTGGGCTCCGCCATCCCTGGGATTCTCCAGGCAAGAACACTGGAGTGGGTTGCCATTTCCTTCTCCAATGCGTGAAAGTGAAGTCGCTCAGTCGTGTCTGACTCAGCGACCCCATGGACTGCAGCCTACCAGGCTCCTCCGTCCATGGGAGTTTCCAGGCAAGAGTACTGGAGTGGGATGCCATTGCCTTCTCCGGTAAGAAAGGGTTAACACAAAACAAATGAAAAGGTTAGTCAACATGAGTAACTGATGTCCATTAGTCACTCAGGAACATGATAAAAACAAACAGCTACATACTTACCGAGCTGCCCATGAAAGCTGTACATGGGGCCCTATCCACAGTCTACCACTTCCATTTATCTGCTGTGCTCATATGCTGCGTGACCACCATATGCACGGCAATGAAACTTGATTCTTTCAACATTCACTAGTTTAAGTCAACTTCTGCAGAACCATGCCTTAATTCTAGGTTATCATTTATATCTAAAACCTGTTTTTAAATGTTGCTTTCAAAAACCAGTGTATTTACTCATCTAATGTGCAAACAATTTCAATACCAAGAACCAGGATAGCACGGTTCTGTATTCCACATGTGACATCCAGAAAGCACCTAGGAGGGTTTTCCCTATTTTATACATCTTAAGAATAAAGCCTGTAGTCATTAAAGTTCACAGTATTTGTCTATTTCTCATCTGGTCTCCCTGGGAGCACAAATGCATACAAAGGACTATGTAATAATACAGAACTGTCTTTAACTTTGCAATAAACAACGAGAAAAACTTCTCTCCAACAAGGTGCTATCATAACATATAAAAAAATTAAGATACAATTCATAACATATCATTTCTACTGGCTTTATTACTATCCATTTTTATGACTAAATATATTTTTGTTGAGTTTTTTTTATTAAGCATACTAGGGGACTGATTCAGAGAGGGTATCTATTATGAATAGTTTGTGTTTACATATGTTACTTCACACACAACATTTTAAATGGCATGTCACAGTCAAAGGAAAGTCAAAGGAAAGTCAAATGTTTTCTGGATGAAAGCCTGAATGCAAATAAAATTGGACAAGAGAAATGTTTCACTCTGAAAATGTCTTCCTAACTGGTCTTAGTGTGTCTGTCTGCCTGTGTCTCTCTCTAATAAAATTCAGTACTGCTTTCCAGAAGGAAGTTCAGTCAGGTAACACAGTTAACCAAGCAAATATTATTCATCAGATAAATAAAACATTAAATATTTTGAAGTTACAGCAAACTCTCCCCCTCCAAAGGGCAGAATATTTGTTTGTTTTGAAGTACTACTAAGTTTCAGCATTCAAATAAAATTTATCTCAAGATAACTAAAAAGCACAATTTTGATCAACGTATACAATATGTATGGAAAACTGAAACCGCTGACTTCAAGGATTTGAGAAAATGTTCTGTGAAGACTGGTATCACAATAGAAGCCTCTAAGATGGGCTTTTAGACCTTTGCCTGTTTCCTCTCCCCTGCATTCCTCTCCTCCCTCAACCCACATGGGCTCACAGAAGTCTTCCCTGACCACTGTGGTCTTCCGGAACAAGAGGAATTGAGCAGCCCTTTCAAGGATGAAGAGTGGAGGATGGTGGAAATTTATACAGCAGTATAGATCACCACAGAAATCAGAGGCACTTAAAGTCAGGTGGAAATCTGGAAGGGACCCCACCGCATCTGCCTGTCCCCAGACCGTGGGCATCCTTGCACGAGTAGCTCCCTCAGCACCAAGCCTCTCTCTCTGGTGCTAATCCCAGGCCTGAGATCTGCTGTGAGGCTGGCTGAGTGGACTCACAGCCTCTCCCTCCCCTCACAGAGCGCTAGCTCTGGACTGTCTCGCTGCTTCCTGAGAGCAGCTACTCCACCTCCTGTCATGTCAAATTCCACAAGCAAGCATAAAACCAAGCTCACTGCCTTCTGCCTCACCAAACTGTTTCTTCCTTCCACACAGAGTCTGTACGTGCCTCCTTCTTAGGAAGGCACTTCTCAACGTGCTCTGGAAATGCTTTTCTTTTTTGATGACTCACTCCTCTGGTCCAACTAATCTAGAGTAGAGTCTTAACCAGCACACAATATTCGTTTTCACCTACTTGTATCTGTCCTATAAATGTTCTCTCATCTACGTAGACTTACGTTGATTGAAACCAGGACTCTTGTCTTAGACATGTCTTTTCTTTGGCGTCTAACACATGTGCTAGGGCATTTCATACAATGCTTGCTGACAGAACAGGTTTTACTATGTGAGGAGTTGAAAACAGAAAGTGGCATTCTACTGCTGCGCTTACTGAAAAATGTTTAATATATTAGATGGCTCGTAGTAAAAAAGCCACTGAATAAACTGCTTCCCTAAAGAAGGCTTTTGTTCAGTAGCTGGCACTAAAAATGTCAGAAAGAGTCTGACTTCATTTTCAATCTTCCTACTTGGGTAACCTGTTTCTTTTTAGGGTGAGGGTTTTGTCTTTATTAAAGGAAGAACTTAGGAAAATAGCCACAAGTCAAGGAAGCTACATTCCATTAGCAGGAGATAACACTACCCTTGTCACAATGTGGTCACACTAGTATTTCTAAATTCTCAGCTGCAGGTCTAGTGTATAATTAAAGTGTACTTTTAATGAAACCCTATACATCAGAGTTATGATTCCCACAATAATCCAGAAAGCTGTTATCAAAGTCTTGATGTTTCAATATATCTAAACATCACCAGTTCCGATTAAATGGGCAGAAAAATAAAGGGACTGAATTGAATTATTCCATACTTTAAAGACATGTTTTTTATTGCTGCTAATAAAAACGTAGATATATGTGCTGTGATTTAACGAATAGGTCAAAAACAGCATTTAGTGATTCTAAAATTGTGTTAAAATACCTCAAAGATTAACTATGTTTTATATATACCCCTGAAACATTTTTTTTTTTTGGCTTAAAACTTCATTATTCAGAGTGCAAAGATAACTTTAGTCTATCAAAATAAATTCATCACAAATTCATAATCTATCAGAATATAAATTGGCCCAACACAACTAGATCTCAAAAGATAAGTATGACTTTTGGGTTTAAACTATTGTGCCCTAGATGCATTTTTGTATCATTTTAATTTGGGGGGTAGAGGAGGAGGCTTGCCTTTATTAAAAAGATCATAAACATGATTCGAAGTTCACTGATGGGTTGATAGGGCTATGGCTCACGTCTCTTGAATACTGCAGAAAACCTATCTAACGCCCTCTGAAAGGTAGAACATTCACCAATAAAGTATGGCATTACAGAGTATGAATAAGTAATGTTGATAAATATTTAGAACCCTGGCAGTACAAAGAAAGAGAACACATGTCAGATGACTTTCCACAGCCGCCCCACAATCTCTCTACAGTTAAGGTAATAGTGTAAATATAAAAATTCGATGCCCAATCAGCATACCAGGATTAAAAAGGCTATGACAAAAGTCCCATCTGTCTATATGAAAGTATGTGCCCTTACACCCTGTAAGAATTACAGCAACATGTGCAATTTTGAACATCAGAGGCACCATCAATATGACTAATTTAAAATGTTTGGTGAAGATGGAGCAAACTGGTGTTTTGAGAGGATAGAAAAAGACACTGAAACGGCAATCTGCTCACTTTATAGCTCAACAAGCCTCTCCTCTTTCTGAGTCACCACACTCCTACTCTTAGAGCAGCTGGATCTCTTAGTATCAATTTCCTACCTGTACATCAATTATAAACTGTCAGTAAGAATCAGGAATTGCCTAGGATACAAAGTGGTTCCTAATTTTCCCTGGGCGGGGAAAACTGGACCTACCTATTGAAGGAAAAAGGCAACGGTCACTCTGTGGAAGAACCACAATGAGCAGAGATGGAGGATGGAGGAAGTCTACCCATGGGGGCAGACCCAGGAATATTTCAGTTGTGAACAAAAGCCCACCACCAAGGGCCTGGGTGCACATTATCCTGCATTCAATTGGCAACAAAAGTTTAGAGGGCTTTTCAGGTAGCAGTCTGCTGCTGCTGCTGCTGCTGCTAAGTCGCTTCAGTCGTGTCCGACTCTGTGCGACCCCAAAGACGGCAGCCCACCAGGCTTCCCCATCCCTGGGATTCTCCAGGCAAGACACTGGAGTGGGTTGCCATTTCCTTCTCCAATGTATGAAAGTGAAAAGTGAAAGTGAAGTCACTCAGTCGTGTCCGACTCTTCGCGATTCTATGGACTGTGGCCTACCAGGCTCCGCCATCCACGGGATTTTCCAGGCAAGAGTACTGGAGTGGGGTGCCACTGCCTTCTCCGAGCAGTCTACATTCCAGCAATTCTATGAACCCTAAGACCCCAAACATCACTTTCATATCCCTTGCTTAATAGAATGTATTTTCTCTACTCTTCTGCTACTGTTGAGAGAGACAAAAAGAAGTTTGAGCAAGCCATCAATGTTAACCTCAATAATCTGATGATCCAAACGAACCAAAAAATATTAAAGTAACCAAGAAGTTAAAAGTCTGCCTTCCTGTCAAGACCTGCAGTTCCTTCTCCTGAGCAAGTCAAGCTTTCAAATGGAGCCAGTACAGCAAGGGACGGAGCTGGGAAAGTGTCAGATGAAGCACATCTGAGACTTGGTTGGGACAGTCTCATGTTGCCATGAGTGAGTCCCAGTTTCAAGTACTCTGTTGATCTTCACCACCAAGACACCTAAACCAGCTGGCTTTCAGTTTACTTTCGACTCACAGCTGCCATGAGCAGCTCCTGAAATTACATCACAACAAAGCCATTCTATTAACAGCATAAACTCATCCTCACACATCATAGTGGTTGAGTCACACAGGTCTCTCTCCAAACTTGTACACAACCATTCAGTAAGAGATATCAATCATTTCTGGATCAGTACATCTGTACCACTGCCAAATAAACATATTATGATAAATGTACAGAATATGAAAACACCCAAGTAATGGGCATGCCGCCTCGGCCTTCAAAGGAAAAGAAAGAACACAACAGACTATGGCTGGATGGAACAGGCTTTAGGTTGGCCAAAAGAATCACTTCACTAGTTCCAACTCCTGACTTTCTGTAATTCCTCAGATTTGTTTTTAAGAGATGAAGTAGTGGCAGCACCTCTGAAGACTGTGTCCTCTACACACAGTCAAGAACAATGACCATAACCTAAATACGGCGCTTGAGAAAACATTCAGCAGTTCTCTTATTAACCTAATCGCGTCTGATTTATCCTCTCTAGTCAAAAATAAAATATTTTAACCAGCTGTTCCATTCCTTCCAAAAGCACACAAGGTGAAATTACATTTATAGGAACTTCTTGGCAACATTTCATGTGAGCATTTTAGTCAGAGGGAATAGGGAAAAGTTCCACTCTAACCCTTCCCTATTCTCTTCAGAGTTTTAGAATATTTTAATTTATAAAGTTTTACTAAAAGCTTAAAAGCAAATAGACGTAAGAATAAATTTTGAAGAGATAATTACATCAATTATTGATCAGATATCAGAAGTAATCACAAAACAAATAGTATTAAACGCAGTAGCAACACTCATTGCTAAAGGATGCCCTTGTGTCAACAACACGATTAGTCACACTTCTTTCAGAAACTTCTCAGGTCACCAACACAAATCTAAATGTTCTTGTGGCTCAATTATGTGGTAGCAATATATACTTGAAGACAAATAAAAACAGCAGCTTCACAGAACTCTGGAAACAAAAAGGACCCTTGACGACCATCTAGTTGAGTGGTTTTTCAAATTCCTTATTCTCAACCTTTCTCCTAAATAAACTCAAGATAATACCAATAAGAAAGAAAGAAAAAGAAAAGCAGGAGCTATTCTTGACGGACTGTTTTCTCTCCTCAACCACAGCCAGTCAGGAGGCTCCCTGAGGAAGGTCATTTTACCTCAAGGCTTGCACTTCAGAGATTCCTGGAAGCTCATTAGCCTAGTCTTGCTAAGGGGTCTGCCGGTTCTCAAGGCAGTGAGGAACCAAGCAGTACCGTCCTAGAAGAAACGCAAGCCTGTCACATCCAACTCAATAGGACTTCCTTCTTACTACACAACCTTTTTAAAATTCAAATTTCACATATAGCTTTGAGGGAAAAAGTTCAGATGTACTATTTTCCAAATGTTTTCGTGTTTCAGAATGAGAACAGCGCAAACTCACAGTTGAAGGCATGCCTGCTGAGAACTGCAGAGCTCTTCTGCACCAGAGTGGAGGCTGGCAGAGGTGAGCCGCAGCCCGGTCCAGGCTCCCTGACCCGCACCTGCGCTTCAGGACTCGGCACGCTGCCCCTCTCTCTAGCTGCCCCCGCGCCTGCTGGGCCAGGCCCTGGCATGCTCCCATTCCAGCTCTACGTCCCGTACCTCATACTGCTGAGGCACTTAGGCTGAGTCAGTCCTCACCTTGAGTGGACCTCACCAACACCCTCCCGTCATTCCATGACTTTCTTTTCTTTCCTCTCATCCACCCTGCTATTTTTCATATTAACACTCATCACAACCTGATCTCATGGTCCCTTGCTTCGAATGTCAGCAGCATGAGTATAGTAGAGACTGTTCACTAGTTTATCACAAATAGCAGCAGGGTGCAGGAGGAAGGGCTCTGGCCTCAGCGAGGCCCTCCTTGCATGACTGTGCTGTGCTTAGTCACTCGGCCGTGCTCGACTCTTCAGCATGTCAGTCCTCTTACGACTAGGACTCAGTTTTTTGAGTCCTGATTCCTCCTAAGCTCCAGCAGTGCCCAAGGTGTTTGGTTTTCCAAACAAGATCTATTTGAAGGGAAAGGGGGCTGCGGGAGGTAAAACCTTAGTGATCACTTTTAGGATAACCACTAAAAATATGATCTGGAGCTCTAAACTCAATTTCAATTTTCATGTTTCCTGACCATCAACAGGATATTCTTCCAGACACTCAAAAACTGCATGCCCACAGCTGAGCTCATCATCTTCCTACACTCGAAGTTTATAGAACACCCTTCTTATCAGGACTGTAATAGTTATTGAATTCATTCTTATGATTTCCTCATGAACCAAGCAGGAACAGTATAGAAATGTTTCATAAGCTAGAGTCCATGAAACAATGGCATCAGAATCAGGACAGGAATGAACATTTCTCTTACTTTCCACCTGAAAACACCATTAAGCTCTTTTGTCCATTTTCTCATATGGAAGAAGCATCTTGACCACACTGGTATGAGCAGGCTGTTTGGCAATCTACAGTGACTCCATCTGTCATAATCAACAGGAGAGTCACCAAAAGCAAAGCTAAAGCATCACTGAAATTGCACTGAAGTAACGGGAAAATGTAACATTTACATAGATACTCAATGTTCTCAACATTTTGGGAGCTATCATAGTAAACATGGTTAGTAGATAGTGAAAGTCGCTCAGTCCTGTCTGACTCTCTGTGACCCCATGGAATTCTCCAGACCAGAATACTGAAGTGGGTAGCCATTCCCTTCTCCAGGGTATCTGCCCAACTGAGGGACTGAACCCAGGTCTCCCGCGTTGCAGATGGAGTCTTTACCAACTGAGCTACGAGAGAAGCCCTAAACGTGATTAGAAAGTAATAATGATAAAGAATTGGAGCGACTTCCCTGGTGGTTCAGTGGTTAAGAATCCACCTGCCAATGCAGGGGATGTAGGTTCCAATCCTGGATCGGGAAGATTCCACATGCCATGGAGCAACGAAGCCCGTGCAACACAACTACTGAGCCTGTGCTCTAGAGCCCATTCACAAAACGCCGAGTGGCCCACACGCTGCAGCTAGAGAAAGCCCGCACGCTGCCATGAGGATTCAGCACAGCCCTAAACAGGCACAAACAATATATGCTTTAAAAAAGAATTGGAAATTCCAGTGAATTTGGAAGATACATATAAAAATAACATCTAACTTGCTATACACTTACATTCCAGATTAGCTAATAAAGTTTTTGAAAACATATAAGAAGAAGATTCTAAGACCAGCTGGAATAATGAACCTAAATCATCCCCGAAAGAACTTTTAAAAAAAGTTAATACACTTATTCCAGTAATTATTACTAACAAGTAAGTGAAGAGTAAAAGCTTACTTTTATGTTTAACTTGTTTCCCACTTTTGACAGTAGATGCACTAAATTATCAGTTAGACAACCATCCCTCAGGAACACAAGTATGAGAAGCAACGGTTATAAAAACTGCAAAGTCAATAAACCAGATAACTCTCCAACATTCACAGTTGGATCAGTTGTTTTCAAGGAATAACTCCATGATGCTAGGGCAAGATGAACTGCTATATAAATCATTTGTTCAACATTTACTGAATGTCCCCTTTATGAAACCTGGAACTGGGCATGTACTTTACACAAACCTATTTATATTGAGTTCCTAGTACCGACGCAAAGTTAATAGTATAGAAGTCATTGCAAAGCTCCATTCACCATCTCTCAAATTATTAATGAAAACTAGCAAATGTACATGTGGTCATTTCCCAAGAAATACCACACTGTCAGCACTATACACATTTAATCAAAATAAGTAAAATGCAATATTCTCAGAATAGCAAAAAAAGGGAATATGGCTAAAAAAAGCAACTTAAATATAAGTCTGGGAACCATACAAACTCCAGTAAACCATTCTTACCTTTCCTTTGTTCTCTTGTACCTCAACTCATATTATCCGAAAATCACAATAGATCACTGCTTACTTGATTTCCCAACCAGTAGTGCTGAAAGCGCAGTCTCGCAGGGCCAACAACACCCCAACCTGCTGAATCAGACTCCAAGAGTAAGCATGGCTATTTGTTTTTAACAAGCCCTCTGAGTGGTCCTGATATACACTTAAGGCTGAGAAAACCCAAAACAACAAATTAGAGAGTACATTCATAACTGTATACACAAAGATGAAGATATAGTTTGGATAATACTTATAGAAAAGCTTATAATAAAAATGTTAAAGATCATAATTTTTTAACTATAGGAATAATGTTGTACTTTTAGAATGTTAATAATTAACTCAAAATATTTCATTTACTGGACTTGGAATTAAAAACAGTTCTGAGTAAATGAATGGTTAGGAACTATGCCCAGCTATAGGCCCAGCTGCTAAAATTTCCTATTAAAAAATAAAAAGGAGGTGTTTAAAATACTTGGAATGTTCAAATTTTCAACATAAAATTTCAGTGAGATATGTAAGATCTTAAATTTAAGGCAGAATTTTAAAAAATTATAATTATATCCCCACTAAGAAAATAATTTGACAAAATATTAATTTTTATATAAGCATACAGTCTCACTTTACAAAAATATTCTTTCCTTTATAAAATTACTTAATGGGACTTCATTTTAATAGCAACTTCCCTTAGGGCTTCCCAGGTGGCTCAGAGGTTAAAGCATCTGCCTGCAACGCAGGAGACCTGGGCTCGATCCCTGGGTTGGGAAGATCCCCTGGAGAAGGAACTGGCAACCCACTCCAGCATTCTTGCCTGGAGAATCCCATGGACGGAGGAGCCTGGTGCACTACAGTCCACGGGGTCGCAAAGAGTCAGACATGACTGAGCGACTTCACTTCCCTTAGTCTGCTATTGAACTATCTGTTTATAAGTTACCACAATATTTTTGAATCCTTAGAGAAGGAGGAAGTTAGAGGTAAAAGGAGAATCAAGAGGATCTATACTAAAGTCTTAAACAGCTATCGACTGAACTATGAAACAAATTAAAAATGAAGCATCACTGAAACTCCTTCTACATGAGTAGACGTACATCTAAGAGATACCAGAAACACAGCAACTACAGCTAACAACTTGAATACTGCTTATATCATCTGACAAATGTCGCTTCCAGGAGTGCTTCCAATTCCTTCACATGTGTTATGGCTCCAAGTTTTAATTAGGCTGAAGAATTCCTACGAGGGGAGGTTCTAACTGAATTTATGCAAAGCAGATGTGGATAGCAATGCTAAGAAAAGTATAAGTAGGCCTGAAGCCTTCTTACTGAGAATTCTCATAGCATTCTTAAAGGTATAAATAGAAGGCCAGAGAGCAGAAAGTCTAGAGAACTTGTGCCAAAAGTTTATTTTAAAACAGGGAGAGCCTACTAGTCTTTGCTTTTATGAATGTCTAACTTTTAATCTTACAGAACCCATCTCTAACACACTGTAGAGCTGTACTACAAGTAAACATTCTGAGTTACCATGAGCACCTGTTAGCATGTATGAGTTAGCTTTGTGAACCACCTTTCTCTCTCACTGCACCAAGGGCATCTGGGTATTCTCTAAAAGGGAGCAGTGCCTTGGAAACATTTTATATTCGACATGGGACTAGCTGGGCTGAGGGGCCGCAGAAGTCCAGTGGCAGCAGGGTTTCAACTGAAGTGACAGCAGTGATCCACATGGAAGGTGAGCGGTAATTGGAAGACACTTCAGCTGCAGACCTGATGAGGCATGGAGACAGGTAAGATGTCAGGGAAAGAGCAGTGGCAGGAACTGAAGGAGAAGTATCATGTCAAGGAATCTTAAAGCTCAAATGGACTTGAGAGATGATAGAAATTAAGATTTTCAGCGCAGGGCACTAGTTGGGAATGAGAGATCTAGCATCTATGAAAGCTTTGGGAGGAGCCCCACAAGAGGAATAGGAAGATACACCTCAGAAGAATCAGAACCAGAGTTTGTATGGACCCTAAGCTACAAAGGCAGGAATCTGGGTTCTAATGGACCCGGAGGTCACTAATGTGTCTAGAATCTTATTTCCAGGAACTATCAAGATATTGCAAAGTTTACATCACCAGTCAACTGGATTATCCCAGTTCTTAAAATATAACTGCTCTGACATACTAAGAACTTGAGGTTTCATGATCAGTCTTCTGAATTCATATGGAGGGTCATGAATGTAGCAAAGCAAACTCATTAATAGCCTCCATTTTACTTTACCAAGTGCTTTCAGCTTTCAGAAAATCTGAGTGAGAATGTAAGTATGAACTAGTGTGCTTTATAAATATTGTCCTGAAGCTGCCCACTGCCAACAACCGTGCTCCTGAAGTAACATATCTGGAGAAACCCCAGGGTGATCTTAAAGACACTAGGTGTCTTAAAGATACTACAGATTCCACAGTACAAGGGAAGATCAAGGTCACAACCTGCTTTAGGCAAGGAAAAAAACCTCACCTAGTAAACAATGCATGGTGATACTGCATATGTGCTTGAGAAGAAAATATGCATGTGAATCAAAACCAACACACTTTAGAGAGACTGAAGATAGTTATGCACCTTTCACAAAGCTATGAAACTTGGTTCTACCCTTTTTGAAATGTTTAAATCTGCTTTTTCAACAAAACACTGAATATCAGATAGTAAGACTGGAGTGGCAAAGTCCTGGAGCGTAGCCACTTCACCAGTACTGAAGCCCTGTTCACTCCAATTTAGCTCTGTTGGCTGGACATGTGCTGTGGATGGATGTCAGCAGGGTGTGTGAGTGGCTGCTATGCGACAACCTCAAGCAGGGAGGCTGTGCAGGGCAGGGAGGGAGAAATCTGTGAAGACACTCCAAAGCACAGCTTTCAGTAATGTGGCATCCGTGGAACGCTGAGAAACAGAAGCATGTAAAACAACCTGGTGTGTAGCAATTAGAAGTAAAATGATTCCTTTAGGCAACATCAATGGATACCCAGAAAGGCCGAAAAGGCAGAGTTTCAAGGCAATCACAAATGGGATTTTGGTTGCACTGGCTGTTGTCCTATGAAGTGAGAGGTTATCACTGGTAATGATAGCCTTTTTGGTAATACACCTCAGAAGTCAAACAGCCTGCTCAAGGTCGTGGCCCAGGAGGCGGCAGAGCAGGAAAGTCTGCCCCAGGGAGCACAGTGTCTGCGGAGCACTGCGGAGCCAACGCCCTTGTCCATTTGAAGTTCCATCTAAAACCTCTCTGCGCCCAGGTCTAGCAGCTAAATTCCCCTAGATTTCTGAGTTCTCAGACAAAGCAATAGCTCTACAAGATGGCCAGTAGCGAAGGGCAGCCTCAAGCAGCAGAGTACACGCAGGGAGGCTGGGCATTCAGGTTAGGGGTATGTCACAACTCTCTGGTATCCATTCTGCCCAAAACAGGCCTGCAGGCCAGAATGACTAGACTGGCCCTAAAGACACACCTGTCACAGTTGCTCAGGATACACATAATACACACACACACACACACACACACACACTTTCATTACTAGTATTAGAGTTTAAAAGGTTCTCTTAGAGAAAACCTTTTCTAATAAACAGAAGAATAGATATCATTTCTTATGGTAGTCAACCCTTATGATTTCTTCAACACACAAACTCCCATGGCCTGTTAGAAAACTAAAAAATGCATTTAATGTATCTTTTCACATTGATTTATGTATTTAGACCACAAAGCACAGAAAGGTAGGTGTGTCTCCATTCTGTTTCTATAATGCTATCTTTCCCTGCTTAAAGATAGAACATAATTAAATGTTACCATAAAATCCCCATAAACTGGCTAACACAGAGATGAAGGAATTAACTTTTATTAAAACTGGCCAAGGATTGGTTTTTTTGGCATTAATTTCTGCACAGTTTACAAAGGTATTCTGTAGAGAAACAAAGACAAGTGGGAATCTTAACAATCAAAATCTGGATCCATTTATTGATTTACGTGTGGGACACCATGCCTGGTACCATGGAGAATAGGATGGTGAATCAGAAACTAACTGACCACAAAGAAATTAAGTTCAGAAGTAAATAATGGGACACACAGCTATATAAACACATTGTTAAAAAGTATCTGAGGTAATTAGAATATATCAGGCACAAGGGAACCTGTGCCTAAAAGGCACAGGTAAAAGGCACGCACGCGCCATGTGTGTATGTATATGTGTAGGGGGAAGGAGGGTGTCAAGGTCAGGAACATCTTTGGAAGAAATACTTGAGAAGGGCCTTGCAGATGTAAAGTCCTTGGACAGTGAGTGACAACTGGGAAGAAGAAGAATGGGGGCAGCATACTGTAGCCTGTGTGTAGAGCTGATGACCACTCTGGTCTGGCTGAACGGCACTGTGCTTGAAGGAGACAGTGGTGAATCCTAGGAAATGAAGGATGGCTGGTATTATAGATGAGGTCTCATCTGCATGGTGGGCATTAGGGCCCCAGTGGAACTATCTGAGCAGGAGAGTGATGCCATCACCTGTGTGCTTCAAAGACCATGTGAGGCTGACTGGAAAGAAGAGCAGAAAGGAGGCCTTTCTGGGAGTTATCCCAACAGTTCAGGCAGGTGGAAACTTGGAAGGAGGCATTGAGCTGAGACCATAGGTTAGAGAAATACTACAGGAATAATTCATCAAACAATTAAGTCAATAAGACTTGATAACTGACTGGACACAGGGGCAGAAGAAAGAGAGGAATCAAAGATGAGCTAGGGTTTGAGGTCTGGTACCATGAATGAAACTGGGGAAAATGAGAGGAGAGTCCAGGACAGGTGCTCAGTTTGGACAGATGGGATTCACAGACCTGCAGGGTCACTGTGATGGAGAAGGCCACAGAAAAACAGCAAGGACCTAAGCTGGAACTGCAACTTCTTCAGCTACCAGCTGGCTTTGCTCAGTCCAGGCTCAAGTCTCAAAGTGGGCAACTCTACAAGCAGAGTTCAACAGACCAGAGGCCCTGGGCCACAACACATGAGAGCTGGCTCGACTGCACGCATGCTGTCATGGACCCCAGGCTGAAGTTAAGCCCAGACCCGGGGGTTATCTCTGTGGAAAAAATGGAGACCATTACCATCTGCAGGCTCCTATTTTCCCAAAGCACTGCCACTAAGTTAAACAAGGACTGCATTTTCTGTTGCCCAGGGAAACAAAACATCTATAAATGTTGTTGCACCTTTTCTTGATAGAACTCAGATTTCAGTAAGGATGAGTTATCTTTACTTTTTGCTATTATGCATGTTTATCAAAGAACAAAAATATATTTGTAAGGCAAAAACAAAAATTTCTGCATGCTTAATAATAGACTTTGGCTGGTATAAGCAACAAGGCTGTCACTGGCAATTCTCAGGATGACTGCTTTCTCTACAGAAGGAACTGAGCTGACTAGGGCCTTCACCTTTGCCACTGCACCGTGAATACGTGCATGCCATGCATTTGGGTGTTTCAGTAGAAAGAGACATGATTGGAGTGCTAAAAATAGAGCAATTAGGGAACAAACATGCAAGATTAGTCTGCTCTGATTATCTGTGGATGTAAAACACACTAAATTACCTCATATACTCTGTACATAAAAGTGCCAACAAATTGCTACTGAGGATGACTTTCTTGACTGCTTTCTTTAGCAACAGACAATAATTAGAACTTCCTAACATGTCTGGGAGAATACCATCTAACTTTCTGATACATGTTACTGTGCATAATAATAGAATCAGATACTGCAAATTAAAGTTTGGGGAGGTGAGGCTTTGATCAATTCATGCATCCTACCCTCTAAACCCAGACTCTCTATACTCTCTATACTTCAATAACTTCATTTTATTCCAGAAGCCTGAGACAAGTCTACAGGCAAGGGCTTTTTTTTTCCCTCAGCTTGGTGCAAGTGTTACCCATTTTTTTTCCCAGAAATAACTGACCTCATTTTTAGCTAAGTGGATGAGTAGGTACTAGGACGATGGCATGATTGATAACACACTGTCATGAAGTCAGGCCACCTAGCTTTCAAAATGTAGTAAGGATCAGTGGTGCTCTCTTGGCCCCCCACACAAATACAAATTTCTCTCCAGGCCAGTAGACACATGGCCAATCATCCTTTAGGATTATCAGAACACTGACTTCTGCTATTCTAACTTAAAATGCAGATACATGCTAAACATTATTTGGCCAAAAGTCAGTGACTGTATAGAAACTATACAGACACAATGAGGTCACAGAACAAGAATAGGCCGGGAAACTGAGTAAGGTGGGTACTGGGATGCTTTGCAGACTGAGGGATCCAGCTGGGGCAAGGTGCTCAGCAAGAGGGCGGTGGAACCTGGTCAGGTTCAGAGTGGGGGCCCCACTAGAACATTACCCTCTGAGGTTGGCGACTGTGCACCTTAGGCAATGTTCATATCTACAGTGCTGATGTCAAAGGGGTCCATTTTTTAATTAAACAAGAGCCCAATTGGTCATTTTGCCTCATGCATTTAAAATTAAGTTTCACAAGCTATCCTCATTAGCCACCATCAGGAACAGCTCAAACATGCAGGGAATCTAAAGTGATTGCTATTTTGGACCCCTGAAGGCAACCCTATGGCAGCTTCTTTCCTGTGGAGTGTTTTACTGCTCTTACTGTACAAGCTTCCACACTTATTTTGGATTCGGGAGCTGAACTGATGCACTAGTCCCAGGGGCTCAATCTCTTGGGGAGGCGGGGAGCTCTGCTCTCTTCTGTGGCCACAGGCTGTGATGTGACTGTCACCTACTGTGGCAGAGAAAGCCACTCATGGTCAGGAGAGGCAGGGCACCTGGCTTTCCCCAAATCTCCCATCTTTGTAGAAAAAAAGCATTTACAACCTTCCGGCTGGAGGTACGGGGCAACAGCAAGTATCTGAACTAAAGGATCAGAAGTGTTCGGAGGAGCAAAGCAGAGAAGAACAAGTTCTGGAAGGGCCTCAGACTTCTGCCTTACCAACTTGTCTCCCAAGGTTCAACACTGCAGAATCTCCAGATATTATAAAGAAGCATCCTGGGGAAGATGGCTATATGGTCAATATCAGCATAATAAGCTAGATTTCCAATGGTCTGTACCACTGAAGAAATGTTGTAAAGAAAAATGAAGCTCAAAAATTACATTTCACAACACAATTAACATTTGGGAACACTATGTAAAACTCATAATATGGCAAAGTTCTGAGATAAAGTACCAAAAATACAGGGTTTATCATGAGAATGTAGTGAAGACTGTAAAAATGCTTTTATTATATCTGGATATAGTTTTTGTCCATTTCAAATTATTTATATTCATATTCATTTTAAAATGTGTGAAAAGCTGCACAGTAAACTTACGAGTCCTCTCCCCTCCCATTTTTTGCCCATGCTCACATTGCCTCAAGGAAGTTATCCGGTCATCATTTATCTTTTTATTTAGTTGGAGAATCCCATGGACAGAGGAACCTGGGGGGCTATAGCTCATGGGATCGCAAGAGTCAGACATGACTTAGCGACCAAACCACCACCACCAAGACTTGTTTATTCCCCCTTTCCCCACAGTCCTTTCCTCATTCTCTATCTGCTGTGCTTCATATCAAAGTTCATAATACTTCCGAAACAACAATTGTAAAACAGTTGTACTCCACACTTCTGCCTTATCAGTTGGTTTTGCTTGGAATTTGAATCTACAGTGAGTAGGCAACATTTACTGGGATTTTTAACACTGACACAGTACTTGAAATAAGATGTCTGGCCTCCATTTCATCTCTGGAAAGTTAATGTGATCATTTGTTGAATACTTCTTGTGAGTCAGCTGAGCACTTTACAAACATTTTATCATTTAATCTTCAAGGTAAAACTGAGTTACATATTATCCCTGTTTTGCTGTTGAGAATACAGAAGCCAAAGAAGTTAACTTGCATTAAGGTCACACACTGAGCAGGTGACACAGTCTGGATTCAAGCCAGGGTCTAACCGACTCCTAAACTCTCAACCCTCTATGTTTCCAGAAAAAAAACAACAGACCATTTTATACAGCCACACTTTAAAGAAGTGGAAGATAATTTTTTAAGATAAGATAACTTCTCCTCAATCAGTATTAATTTTCTTCATGTGATTTATACCTAGCACTGGGCAGGCAAAAGCAGAGGCATTAAAGAGGAGTAGGAAAAGGAGGCAAAAGGGAAAGGATCATAGAGCTATAAACTAGGCAGAACCAAACAAGAAGGCAGGCACTCAAAAATGCATAAATACAAATGCAGCCCAACACGGACTAGAAAAAGTCAGCGTATCACTGTAGTCATTTTAAAAAGGTATGTTTAAATTGATACACGTTTACTTAAATAAAGGTTAAAAATATGTACACCTCTCCTTTATTTTTGAAACACATAGGTATTGGCTTTACAGAAGTCTTTAATGGCTATGGGCTTCCCCCATGACTTGTCAGGTAAAGAATCTGCCTGCAGTGCAGGAGATGCGAGACATGGGTTCAATCCCTGGATCCAGAAATCCTCTGGAGGAGGGCATGGCAACCCACTCCAGTATTTTTGCCTGGAGAATCCCCATGGACACAGGAGCCTGGCGGGCTATAGTCCATGGAGTCGCAAAGAGTTTAAACTGACTGAGTGACTAACACTTTATTGGCTATCCAGAAGTCTCTTGTATGATATATTTGCTTAATATTTTTTATTCCTGTTTTTTTAATTGAAGTATAGTTGGTTTATAATGTATTAATTTCTGCTATATAGCAAAATGATTGTTACATATATATACACACATACACACACACCTTTTTACATTCTTTTCAATTATGGTTTATCACAGGATATTGAGTACAGTTCTCTGTGTTATACAGTAGAATCTTGTTGTTCATCCATCCTATATATCATAGTTTGCATCTGCTAATCCCGAATCCCCACTCCATTCATCCCCCAGCTCCTCTCCCACTCAGCTTAATATTTACATGTACAGCTTTTAATACTCTAAACAACTCAGCAGTCTTTGTCTACCTGAGTGATTACTGCCTCACAGTACATTAGAAGTTGTGGACAAGATGTTCTTTCTGGATTTCTGAGGGCTGTTGATGCCTAGTGCCAACTTCCTCAATAGAAGACTTGTAGCAATGTGAGCCAGTGTCACTGACCCTTGTTGACACAAGGTTCTATTGTTCTTTCCAGTCTTTTATCAGTCTCAAAAATGGTACCATATTGTTTTAATAGTTTCATTTATTATTAAAAAGGGAAGAACTAAAAAAACAGAATGGCCATTTAGTTCATCTCATTGAATTTTAAGAAACCCTACAGGTATGAATTATCTTGATAATTCCTTATCTTCATTGATAAGGAAATAGGCTCAAAGTAGTTAAAATATTTGCACAAATTTAAGGACTAGCAAATAGCCAAACTAAAGTCAGCCAAACTGACTTTGAGTCAGTTTTAAAAGCTCATAACTGTTTATTCCCAAATTAAAAGAAATAAATATTAAATGTATTTTATCTACAATGAAAGTATTTCATATCTCAAAAAAGTCTTTACAATTCATCTAGAAATTTTCATATTAAAAAATCTAAATAAACTGAATAATGAAAGCAATCTACCATCATATTTAAAGTGTTTTTACAATCTGTGATTGCCTCATTCAAATATTTTATTCCAACATAAATCATCTTTAATGTTATTAATCATTACTTCAGACATATCAGGTTCATAATTTGCTCATCTACCTTCAAATAACTAAGGCATATTTTAAGTCACTTATTCACACTTGCAAATAACTTTCTAGTTCACAGAATGTTTTTGGCACGGTTGATATTTCAAATGGACTTCAGGTAAGACTGTATAAAGGTCACTTTTTTTCTGCTACTAAAAAGTCTTTTCTGTTTTAAATAGAACTCATTTCCCATTCCATAATTAATAAAAAAAAAATGTATTGCTGCCATGAAATGATTTTTACAATGCACATAATGAAAACATAATCTCTTGTCCTAGACTGCTGAAAACAGAGCAAAATGCCTAAAGTAGTGTAAGGGATGAGGATCTTGAGTTGTATAATGAGAAATACACTAAGTGCAAACAGCTCTTGCCTCTTCATCAGTGAATCATTTAAAGGTCCTACATTTTAAAAAGAAAATAACCCAATTTTTTATAATAGTAAGAGTCTACTTCCCAAAGTCTGAAAATGTCAACCTCATTTTAAATAAATCTTGCCCCTGGATTCTACTTCTTTCTTCCTGCCCCACCCCTCCAAAAAAGTTAGCAGTACAATAATCAATTATCACACAGGAGAATGAAGGAGATTGAGAGAAGTGATCTCCAGAGGGCAGGGAGAGGGGAAGTGGGAAAAGGAAACCAACGGCCAGACCAAGACCAGCATTCCTGAGAGGTAAAAAGTGTGCTGACAAATGAGCAGGCACACCCACACTGGAAGGCTGGGCTGAGCCACGCTCACTGTCAGCAGCAAGTACTTGACACCTAGAGAGACTAGAGGCTTCCTGAGACCTTCTCAAATGCCCAAATTTGCTAACATCATTGTATCAATGAACTTCTCTCTCAACATGCCTTTTTGTTGGGGATTCCTTCAGTCCCTTGATGAAGGTTATCCTGGTGCAATGGACGTTGTGAAGCAGCCCTGCAAAGCAACTAGCAGAGTCTGGAGCAGGAAGACAGAAGGGCTAGCCCCAATCGGGTCGGTCAAAAGAAAACAGCGAAACACAATTATTATCTGCTAGACTAACCACCACATGGAAAGTGGTACTAAGAGGCAGAAGGAGAGTATGGGAAGATTCAGCCATGGAGCAAAACAGAATTAAGGAAATGGAAAAATGAGGCAAGTATTTCCACTGGAGCATAAATACAAAAAGAAAGATTACTTGATTCATCCGTGAATCAAAATAATGGTGAGTCAAAATAATACAAACAATTAATAGTGATTTAATTGTACCAATGTATTCTTAGGACAGTCTCTCAAGGGAATAGAGGGCCTCTCAGGTGGTGCTAGTGGTAAAGAACCCACCTGCCAATGCAGGAGATGTAAGAGACTTGGGTTCAATCCCTAGGTTGGGAAGATCTGTGGAGTAGGAAATGGCAACCCACTCCAGTATTCTTGCCTGGAGAATCCCATGGAGAGAGGAGACTGGTGGGCTACGGTCCATAGGGTCATAAGAGTTGGACAAGACTGAAGTGACTCACCACGCTTAAGGGAACAGAAACAAAAGCAAAAATAAATAAATGGGGCCAAATCAAACTTACAAGCTTTTGCACAGCAAAGGAAAATCATACACAAAATGAAAAAAGAACCTTACAGAATGGGAGAAGATATTTTCAAACAATGTGACTGACAAGGGCTTAATTTCCAAAATATACAAATAGCTCATAAAACTCAGCAACAAAAAAACAAACAATCCAGTTGCAAAAATGGGCAGAAGATCTAAACAGACATTTCTCCAAAGAAACCATACTGATGGTCAATACACATAATAAAAAGATGCTTGAAATGCAAATAAAAACTACAATGAGGTACCACCTCACACTGGGCAAAATGGCCATCATTAAAAGGTCTACAAATAACAAATGCTGAAGAGAGTGTGGAGAAAAGGGAACCCTCATACCCTGCTGGTGGGAATGTAAACTGGTGGGCAACTATGGACACCATGGACAACAGTATTGAGGTTCCACAAAAAGCGAGATCCAGCAATCCTGCTCCTGGCCATATACCTGGAGAAAACTGTAATTAGAAAAGATACACATGGATGGACCTAGAGATTATCATAATAAATGAAGTCAGTCATAAAGAGAAAGACAAATACATACTGTATCACTGATAGGTGGAATTTAAAATATGCCACAAATGAACTTATCTACAAAACACGACAGTCTCACAGACAAGGAGAACTGATTTGTGGTTGCGAAGGATGGTGGAGGGATGGAGTAGGAGTTTGGGATTAGTGATGCTAATATATACAGGATGGATAAACAGTAAGGTGTACTTACAGCACTGGGAACTATATTCAATATCCTGGGATAAACCATAATAAAAAAGAATATAAAATTCTGTGTGTGTGTACATAACTGAATTGCTCTGCTGTACAGCAGAAATTAACACATTATAAATCAACTATATTTCAACTAAAAAAAGAAAAGAAACAGTGATTCAATTTTAAAAGACTGAAAGTATTAAGAAAGTGAAGAGGAAAGAGAAAAGTGAAAGTTGTGCCCAACTCTTTGCCACACCATGGACTATACAGTCCATGGAATTCTCCAGGGCAGAATACTGGAGTGGGTAGCCTATCCCTTCTCCAGCAGATCTTCATGACCCAGAAATCGAACCAGGGTCTCCTGCATGGCAGGAGGATTCTTTACCAACGGAGCTATCAGGGAAGCCCAAGAAAAGAGAAGCAAGGCAGAAATTTTCACTTACAAAATAATAAGAAGTAGATAGATACTGTTTAATGTTGATGATTCAAGAAACATTACAACCATGCTGTTTAGAAGTTGAGAGAAAAATATCAGAAAAAAAAAAAAAGCTAACATAATTAAAAGTCTATGCCTCTAGGAAAAGGAGGTAAGGTGACTACTATAATTTATTATATGCCTTTTGGTATTCAGTTCAGTTCAGTCGCTCAGTCGTGTCCAACTCTTTGCAACCCCATGAATCGCAGCACGCCAGGCCTCTCTGTCCATCACCACCTCCCGGAGTTCACTCAGACTCACGTCCATCGAGTCGGTGATACCATCCAGCCATCTCATCCTCTGTCATCCCCTTCTCCTCCTGCCCCCAATCCCTCCCAGCATCAGAGTCTTTTCCAATGAGTCACCTTGCATGAGGTGGCCAAAGTACTGGAGTTTCAGCTTTAGCATCATTCTTTCCAAAGAACACCCAGTACTGATCTCCTTCAGAATGGACTGGTTGGATCTCCTTGCAGTCCAAGGGACTCTCAAGAGTCTTCTCCAACACCACAGACTCTAACTATATGATCATTAATTTAAAAGAAATTTTAAAACTGAGACAGCAACCAAAATTGAAACAGTTTACTAAACATGTTGCAGGAAGAAGGACCCCTTCCAGGGCCCAAAATTGGGCTCTTGTCTGTCTAACAGTCAGAAATGAACTGTCAGAGGAGACATATGTGCTGACAAAGCAAGAAATTTTATTAGGAAAGGGCGCTGGAGTGGAGAGCAGTAGGGTAAGGGCACCCAGGAGAACAGCTCTGCCACGTGGCTCACAGTCTTGGGTTTTATGGTGATGGGGTTAGTTTCCGGGTTGTCTTTAGCCAATCATCCTGACTCAGAGTCCTTCCTGGTGGAGCACAGCTTGTTCAGCCAAGATGGATGCCAGCAAGAAGGATTCTGGGAGGTGGTCAGACATGTGGTGTCTCCTTTTGACCTTCCCTGAACTCTTTCGGTTGGTGGTGGCTTGCTAGTTCTCTGTTCCTTACCAGGACCGCCTGTCGTAAGTAAAACAGCTCATGCAAATGGTTACTATGGTGCCTGGCCAGGGTGGGACTTGCAGTCAGTGTGCTTCCCCGAACAAACACATATGATTAGGTAGAGAGGAAATAGAGGCTACGGATATCTAAGGACTGCATAGGCAGCATGATCCCATTTTTCATAAAGAATCAAAAAAATCTGAAATGCTATTCCTAGTGAGATTTTAAATACTCTACCCTTTTTTTAAAAAAAAAAAAAAACTATTCCATATTTTCTACTGGAAACAAGCATAACACTTTTACAAGAAGGGGAAAAAAGGTAACTTAGAAAGACAGTGGTCAGCTGGAAATGAGACTAAAGAAACAAAAGTCAAAAATAAAAGGAGACAGCAAAAAAAGAGGATCCTAATAGGCAAGGAAGAAAAGGAAGAACAGGAAGCTTTAGCATCAAGGAAGAAAAGAAATTTCACTAAGGAGTGATAGAAAGACAGTGGTCAGCTGGAAATGAGACTAAAGAAACAAAAGTCAAAAATAAAAGGAGACAGCAAAAAAAGAGGATCCTAATAGGCAAGGAAGAAAAGGAAGAACAGGAAGCTTTAGCATCAAGGAAGAAAAGAAATTTCACTAAGGAGTGGCCATCGATGGACTACTTGCTGCTGGGAAGACCTCTACTAGGACAGCAGGAGTACCTTCGCCAGCAGAGCAGAGGGAGGACAAGCAGGGCTGGGGGAGGACGGGACTGTGGGCTGAGGAAGATGAGAGTGCATCCCAGCATCAGGCACCAGACTGAAGGCAGCAGGGAGCGCAGGACCGCTCACAGCTGGCGAAGCAGGTTTCTAGCGGTTAACATCTGGGGAGAGCGATGTTTAAGGAAAGTAAGCCAGAGGAGAGGCAGCGACTGAGGATAAGAGATAAGGTGATTTCTCAGTTAAAAAAAAAAAGAACTGAACTGAACTGAACTGAACAAGTCAAAAGTTACCATTATTCCCAGGAATAGTTAATCCATCTAAAATAACTACTCTATAATGCTAATCAAATGCTTAACAAGGCTGGCAGACTTGAGAACATTTTCAAAATAAATGGAGTTTTATTTATTGATAAATAAACTTTAAACCAAAGGGAGGGTTTTTTATTTTATTTTTTAATTTTATTGTAGTTGATTCAGAATGTTGTGGTAATTTCTGCTATAGAGCAAAGTGTTTCTAAATCTTGCAAATCAAGATGCTGAACAGTACATGACCCATTTTTTTATGTTTTAAAGTGTAAAAGCATTTACAACATCAGCTGCATATTAGAATCACCTAGGGAGCTATCAAAAATACCAATGCCTGGGTCCCACTCCCAGTGATTCTGGTTTATTTGGTCTGGAACATAGCCTGGCATTGGGATTTTTGACATCCCTCCCCAGACTTCTACTCAAATAATTCTATATATAATAAAGAGGAAGAAATAGTATTTTGAAAGGGCTGGGATTTAAAATTTATCATTCCCTACTCTGCACACTTTTGTATTATTTTACTTCTGAAGTAATGAGAAGGTACTACCTTTACAATTTAAATAAAAGTATTTCAATTTAAAAAAATCAAGAAAAGGAAAGTCTTTTTCTAGACTAGAAAATGATTTAANGAAAGGGCTGGGATTTAAAATTTATCATTCCCTACTCTGCACACTTTTGTATTATTTTACTTCTGAAGTAATGAGAAGGTACTACCTTTACAATTTAAATAAAAGTATTTCAATTTAAAAAAATCAAGAAAAGGAAAGTCTTTTTCTAGACTAGAAAATGATTTAAGCAGGAAAAATGTTTTCAATTATGCAACAATGTTCACGTTACCGTTAGGGGATGTTTGCAGACAACGTGATATTCTCTATGCCTGAGGTCCAAAGATGAGTAAAGTCTGTAGCGCAGACACATCTGACTGGAAGTAACACATTCACAGAGGGAAAAGTGAGACAGATGTTGAGAGGCTTCATACACCCTCTGGGTGCTCTGACTTCACTCTATAGGTAACTTAGGCTACCTGAAGTTTTTTATTTTTTTGGCTGCACTGCTTGGCATTTGGGATCTTACTTCCCTGAACAGGGATCAAAACCCGTACTCCTTGTGGTGAAAGCACAGACTCTCAACCACTGGACCATGAGAGAAAGCCCCGCTTGGAGGCTTTGGATCAGGGAAGTGAGATACAATGGGAACTCCAGGTGGAAGAAAGCTGAACTGGGAAAGCTAAAACTGCAAAGTTAAAAGAAAATGTTGTAGAGCATCTTTGAACCCTAGTAGGGAAGGACTTAAATCTACAAGTCGTAAGTAAGAAAAAGTTTTTTGAAAACACATTTAAGAGTATCTTTTTCATGGATAAAGTTTACAGATAGGTGAGAAATCAGAAGACTTTTGTTTTGCTCTCAATTCAACATAAGATGGGAATCCCAACAGAAAAATGGCCAAAAGCTATCCACAAAAAAATTAGTAGAAAAGGATACTCCCCTCCCCCAAATGACAAGCTGATGAAAAGATGATGAAGTTCTCAGACAAAGAAATATAAACTAAGAATGAGATGTTTTATACCTGACACCCTGGCAAAAGTATTTGAAAGCTGTACCATGTTGAGTGTTGGTGGGGTATGAAGATATATAGATGGATGCAGTCATTGCAGAGACCATCAGGTATGAATTATGCAAATTAAATGCAGTCACCGGGCAACCAACTCCAGTATTGTTGCCTGGAGAATCCCATGGACAGAGAAGCTTGGAGGGCAGAGTTGGACACAAATGAGGTGTCTTAGCAGGCATGCATCAGTCTATGACCCAGCAATCATAGTTCCCAGAGAAACTATCAAACAGGTCCCAAGAAACATGCAGCCCACTCTGTGATGATGGGGATGTGGAAGCAATCTGGATTCCGGTTCCAGGAGTAGAGGAACAAAACTGGATGAATGTACATCACAAAATATCCAATGGCAGTCGGAATCAACAAGCTAATATTCACACTGGACCAGGGACAGAACTTTAAATTAAACCACAGAGTGAAAATATTAACTGGAGGAGAATAATACCAGTTATGTAACAGTTTATATAATATAAAATACAGATTATATAGAGTACATACAAACAAACAAACAAAAAACCCCACACTAACCACACTAGACTAGTGTGCATGGTAATGGGGGTTGGGGGTATATGTAGTGGATGGTAATAACAAGGAATTAATAAATAAAACACAGGCTTGGCCCAGACCAATGGTGTCAGTGGGCCACCAACCAAGATGCACGAAAAACTCAACCATCACTGAAGTCCAACTAGAAACTTTCTATAAAATAAAAATTAGCAATGTGAAGCGAACAAACAAAGGCTGTTTTGTCAGTCTTTTAGAGTGTTCACTACTGAAAATCTAGACACTCATGGCCTTTTCAAGACCGATTAAATAGATGTTCAAAACCATCCCCTGCACTGACTTTGAAGGAGCACTGCAATTTGTACTTCTTCCTCCAGAAAAATACCTCCTTATTCCAACTTGCTTTTTCCCACTTCCAAACTTTAAGTCTCTATCGACAAATCAGCTATTATCACCATTTCAAGCACAACAGCAATTTTTAAAAGCAGCCATTAAAAGTGGAAATCTGTTACAGGTGTTTTTGAAAGTATACAAAAATATATATACTTTACTTATGTATGCTTTAGCCCCTCAAAACATTTTAGTAAATATATTTGTCTGCAGATACCATATTTGCTTTCCCTTCAAAGCGTTTTCTTCCCCCTCCCCTGTATTTGATTTGGTTACCAAATCAAATTATCATAGAGATACCAGAATCCTAGCAGGAAAGAAAGGTGGGCCACTAATGCCCTAAATCCCCTTGCATCACGATGTGCACAGTGGCACCAACCAATCTGCTGGCACAGAAACTGTTCATAAGCTAAATTCACACACGCCGGCTACAAGGATCCCAATTTCACCCTTCAAAAATCTTAGGTAGATGCCATCTTGTACTAACGATCTGCACACCCTTAAATTGACTGAAAATATTTTAAGTAAATCCAACTGTTTGATCTAATATTTTTAACGCATTTATTTAAAAATGCAATTTGAGATGTCTCCTAAATGTTGATCCTTCATAATGACCAATAGCTGAAGAAAAATGATTCATATTGTTAGGTGTTTTCTCAAAGAAGACAGGGCTAGGGGTTAGGAGAAAACAGTGACGAGGGATATATAACTCAGCATAGGAGCCCAACCTGAGGAATCCAGATTCCCCTCACTTTAAATCCTCCTCGTATATCTGGTTGATGTTTTCCTAAACATAATTTTATTTTTACCATATCTACTTTTGTCTTGATAAATATAGCTTTAAAAGTATTTTCACTGATTCCCAAAGACAGGAAAATTTTGTAAATCACATGGGCTTAAATGGGCTTCCCTGGTGGCTCAGACGGTAAAGAATCTGCCTGCAATGCAGAGACTGGGGTTCTATCCCTGGGTTGGGAAGATACCCCGGGGACGGGAATGGCTACCCACTCCAGTATTCTTGCCTGGAGAATTTCATGGACAGAGGAGCCCTGTGGACTACAGTCCATAGGGTTGCAGAACTGGACATGATTAACTAACACACACACATGGGCTTAAAGGAAATTAGTAGAATTTAGTTTCTGAAACACTGACATTGAAAAGAAACTGTTAATAAACCACAGAGACCTGAGTGGGAAGAGGCTCAGAAAAGAGAGATCATGGCAAAAAAAAAAAAAAAAGCCATTTGCCTGTGTCCAGTTAATAGCAGGTGGCCAGAGGGTCATGGGAACCTCATCAGTAGTTCACGTGCCATTATTAGATACCAGCAACATTTTAGAGCTCAGAAGACGGTTTCAGGCACATCATGCCAGCTCCACAGAGGAACNCAAAGAAAAAAAAAAAAAAAAAAAAAGCCATTTGCCTGTGTCCAGTTAATAGCAGGTGGCCAGAGGGTCATGGGAACCTCATCAGTAGTTCACGTGCCATTATTAGATACCAGCAACATTTTAGAGCTCAGAAGACGGTTTCAGGCACATCATGCCAGCTCCACAGAGGAACAAAGTACATGCAGCGTACAGAAAGGGACACGTATCATTTTCCCCGAGCAAGTCATTTTCAGCTTCAGAAACCTTTTTGACTTGTCAGGAACACAAACTCAAAAAGACTAAGATAGTGTGACCACATTCAAATTGCCTTCAAAACTATAAAAAGTATATCTCTAGGAAGTTACTGTAAACAGTGACTCAATAAAAGAGACACCCAGATATGCTAATATCCAGAGAAATAATGTCAGAATATTTAAGATGGTACATAAATTTCATATCTACAATATAAGGTTTCTGAAGGAAATAATTAACTTGCCTAGATGAGATTTTGTTGTTGTTGTAAACATTCTTATCAAAAAGCAAAATATTAAATATCTTGATGTAGAGAATGTGGACTGAAGACATTTAGCACAATCCTAATTTTGAACTCCAGCCATCGTAGAAATGAGAAAATAATGGCTCAGAGAGATGCACTACCTCCTCCAAGACCAGAGACAGCCAATAGAAGTGGAGACAAATCTTCTATTGAAGGTACAATGCCTGGCTCTCCTGTTCCTGTCTGTTTCCAGATATCAACACCTTTTTGGATAGCTCTTTTTAAACAGTCAGAGGCCTTGTCCTTTCCCTGACTCAGAGGCCAATTCTAAGTTCTTCCAGCACAAAGCTGTCAAGGATCACGATATTGGTAACACTGCTATTCCTGGAAGTGACATTCTATCACCCTATAGGAATATTCTATTTAATAGTGAATAGTGAAGTCGCTCAGTTGTGTTCGACTCTTTGCGACCCCATGGACTGTAGCCTACCAGGCTCCTCTGCCCATGGGATTCTCCAGGCAATAGTACTGGAGTGGATTGCCATTCCCTTCTCCAGGGGATCTTCCCGACCCGGGGATCGAACCTGGGTCTCCCGCGTTGTAGACAGACACTTTACCGTCTGAGCCACCAGGGAAGTCCCTAGTCTATTTAATAGAAGTGAATATTAGACCCTGCTCAAGAGAAAGGTAGGAATTCCAGAAAGTAGGGATCATAGAAGGCTATCTTATGAGCTGTCTACCATATCCTACCAAATATTGGATATCTGGGTATCAGTGAGACAGGAAGCAGCAAAGTTAAGACAGAGTCAGGGGTGATCCCTTCTTTCCTGTGTATGCTTCCTCACATTCGTGGGACAATGTAAGTGGTGAAGAAGTGGGAAAAAAATAAGGGAAGTGCACATGGTATGTAAGTTGAGTTCAGCAAGGAACCAGCTCTGCAGAAGCCTCAGTTGTCAGAGTAAGAACAAAAGAAGAGTCATCTCTGAAGAAGATGCAGAAAGTGCTGAGGAGAAGGTGAAGGAATTTGAGTTAGGATAATGTGTGCTATTGAGTGCTAAAGAGGATGCCCCAAGCACATCATGCCGCTGCTGCTGCTAAGTCGCGTCAGTCGTGTCCGACTCTGTGCGACCCCACAGACGGCAGCCCACCAGGCTCCCCCGTCCCTGGGATTCTCCAGGCAAGAACACTGGAGTGGGTTGCCATTTCCTTCTCCAATGCATGACAGTGAAAAGTGAAAGTGAAGTCGCTCAGTCGTGTCCGACTCTTAGCGACCCCATGGACTGCAGCCCACCAGGCTCCTCCATCCATGGGGTTCTCCAGGCAAGAGTACTGGAGTGGGTTGCCATTGCCTTCTCAAGCACATCATAGGGTCAACAAATATTTGTTAAACTTTTATACATTTTTAAAGTTCATATCCTATCTGTATCTTACAGCTCTCCCTCAAAAATATTTTATAATCCGTTTTCATGAGAAGGTGAAATCTGATAGTAGTGTATGTGTGCAGAAATCTATTGTATGCAGACAATGGTTAGGAATGATTTAGTGAGCTTTAGTGATGAATTTGCAGGTATAAAGGGAAGAAATTGAAAAATGTGCAGGGTCTACCTAGAAGATGATCTAATCCTGTGGAATGAATTCATAAGTGAATAATTCCCAAACTGAAGAAACAAGCCCTCCTTTTCATTTATGACTTAGGCACATCTCTGGAGTTTTCTACTTAATTTATCAGACATGTTATATTTCATCACTAGTTATTTACAAGACACAAACA
This sequence comes from Cephalophus harveyi, assembly GCA_006410635.1. Taxonomy (NCBI): domain Eukaryota; kingdom Metazoa; phylum Chordata; class Mammalia; order Artiodactyla; family Bovidae; genus Cephalophus; species Cephalophus harveyi. The sequence continues at coordinate 113,277 of SJYT01024450.1, forward strand.
TCGGCCAAATCTGTTTTTCATTCATTCCTTTGACATCACTGAATCTCTCTGATCTAGGATTGTGCCTGGCAGTAGGGCAGTGCAATGTCTTTACTCAGCAAACAAAAATTTATGAAGAAAAAAAAAGTGCAGAACAGTATTTGCAGAAGTTATCCCAACACCCAAGTTATGTTAGCACAAATCTGCCCAAATTTAACTTGAATGATTACATAAACACCACACCTGAACAAAACAAAGCTCTAAACCCATAGGAGCCTTCTACATAGGACATCACCCACATTAACTCACAACAGCTGCATGGTCAAATAGAGACCTTTTCTTTTTACATTAGAAAACTAAGGTTTGAATTCCCATTCTACCATGTACTAGCTGCAAGATTCTAGGCAAGTCATAGATTTCTTTCAGTCTGCTTCCTGGTGTATAGAACACATACAATGATAACATTGTATACTTACAAAGATGATGGTAAAGACAACTGGTATTGTGTTGATCACAATAAACTGTGGAAAATTGTGAAAGAGATGGGAATACCAGACCACCTGACCTGCCTCTTGAGAAACCTATAAGCAGGTCAGGAAGCAACAGTCAGAACTGGACAAGGAACAACAGACTGGTTCCAAATAGGAAAAGGAGTACATCAAGGCTGTATATTGTCACCCTGCTTATTTAACTTATATGCAGAGTTCATCATAAGAAACGCTGGGCTGGAAGAAGGACAAGCTGGAATCAAGATTGCCAGGAGAAATATCAATAACCTCAGATATGCAGATGACACCACCCTTATGGTAGAAAGTGAAGAGGAGCTCAAAAGCCTCTTGATGAAAGTGAAAGTGGAGAGTGAAAAAGTTGGCTTAAAGCTCAACATTCAGAAAACGAAGATCATGGCATCTGGTCCCATCACTTCATGGAAAATAGATGGGGAAACAGTGGAAACAGTGTCAGACTTTATTTTTTTGGGCTCCAAAATCACTGCAGATGGTGACTGCAGCCATGAAATTAAAAGACACTTACTCCTTGGAACGAAAGTTATGACCAACTTAGAAAGGATATTGAGAAGCAGAGACATTACTTTGCCAACAAAGGTCCGTCTAGTCAAGGCTATGGTTTTTCCAGTGGTTATGTATGGATGTGAAAGTTGGACTGTGAAGAAGACTGAGCGCCGAAGAATTGATGCTTTAGAACTGTGGTGTTGGAGAAGACGCTTGAGAGTCCCTTGGACTACAAGGAGATCCAATCAGTCCATTATGAAGGAGATCAGCCCTGGGATTCCTTTGGAGGGAATGATGCTAAAGCTGAAACTCCAGTACTCTGGCCACCTCATGTGAAGAGTTGACTCATTGGAAAAGACTCTGATGCTGGGAGGGATTGGGGGCAGGAGGAGAAGGGGATGACAGAGGATGAGATGGCTGGATGGGATCACTGACTCGATGGACATGAGTTTCAGTGAACTCCGGGAGTTGGTGATGGACAGGGAGGCCTGGCGTGCTGCGATTCATGGGGTCGCAAAGAGTCAGACATGACTGAGCGACTGAACTGAACTGTAGTGATGTCACCTGTAACTGCTTTTATCTGTTTACACAAAGCTGACATGTTCAGGTAGTCATGACTAACTACTATAGGTTGAACCATTGTGTGATAAACTCCATGTTCTGGCTACTTCTCTATATTCTCTTTGTTTACATTTATACCATATATAAGGCTGTTGATACAACATTTCTTAAGGCATGTATCAGAGGGCTGGAAACAGATACATGACTATAAAGTTATATACAAGTTACATGGAAGATACTTTTCTCTGCGTTTAAAATGTTACCGTAATTTTGGCAGTAAGTATTCTCTGCATACACAGCTATAACTGAAATGACCAGGGCCCAAATAGCTGTACTCGATGAGATGGCTGGATGGCATCACAGACTCGATGGACATGAGTCTGAGTGAACTCCGGGAGATGGTGATGAACAGGGAGGCCTGGCGTGCTGCGATTCATGGGGTTGCAAAGAGTCGGACACGACTGAGCGACTGAACTGAACTGAACCTTTAAGGACTGTCCCTGTATTCACACACTGTATATGATCCATCCTCAAGCTTTCAACATTCAAGAGGGACCATCCCAAGCAAACAGAATGGCCTTCAATCATTGTTATTCTACATACTTCATGACAATGACATGTCGCTGGTAACATAAAAGATACATCTTTCAAGCGTATTTCTAGACTGCTTCCCAAAATCAGTTTGCCATGTAACAGGTACTAATTTATTACACCTTACTTGATATTCTGCCCTGTGGTTTAGTTGAGAAGAGCTGGATTTGGAATGCAGGCCACTTTGTTCTAAACCCCAACCTTAGAGGACCACCCACAGCTCTTCATAAGCTGCAACAATGCACAAAAACTGGATGAGATCTGTAGGCCTCAGGGATCTCAGTCATTCAAAACTCTGTGCTTTATAGTTTTTAGTTGCACCTAAAACTAAGTTCTATATTGCCACTAAACAAGTAGCTCTCAAAAACATCCACTAGAAGTAACGGAAAATGTTCAGTCATATTTTGTTTAAATTTCTTGACTTCACCATGATTTATTACTTTAATATTATCAAAGGAAAAAACATTCTGCTTTTTCATGACACAATTAACAATTAATATTGTCTCTGTACTTCATACAACTTAATAAAATTTTCTTTTTATATCATATCAAACATACATTCAAATAGCAAGAAACTAGTTTAATTATAACCTATCACAAAAGTAAAAGTTTGGAAACTGAGCTGCAAAGCATCTTCAAAATAAGTTTACTACAATTACTAATTAAATGTCAAAAAAACAATTCTTCTTATCAAATTCCATTTTTTGTAATGCTTTTAGTTACCCAAATCAGAATGTGTTTTCTTTTGATAACAAAATATGAATGCTGTTAAAAAGTTTTAAATAAATTAACAAGTTATTATAAACATAAGTTTAATTAGATTACATACGCCAGTGTATTTTAATTATTGACATAATGGATGGGTGTTACTGAACATAAGCTAATTAATACCTGTTCTCATACTTTGTGATCAAAGCAAAACTACAAAAACAAATCTCTAGGCATTATGAAGTTACACATTTTTTGTATTAGAATTCAACTTGCTTTATTGGAATTTCAGTATCATTCCCTGATTTTACAAATGACAATGAACTAAAGGATTAAATATTTTGGCTTCTAATAGGTTCCGGTCTCATGTTCAAGCTCAGTGATGAGTCATGTCAAACCACTTTCACTTATTCCTTCAACAAACATACACCAACTACCTATTACATGTCAAAATGGTAAAGCGGGGAAAGGACCCAGTTTTCCTTCATGGAACTTACAACTTTCTTACTGGGGAAAGAGACTGCAATCAAACAATCCTACAAATAAATGCAAAACTCTGAACAAAGGTGTTATGGGTTATACTCAGAGCCTAACTCAGGAGCACAGGTTATGAGTATGGGGGGATCTAGATTAACTGCCCTTAACTGAAACTCCAGGCTTGTCACTTCCAAGCTATCTATCTCTCGATGACATACTTCACTATTTTGTTTTCCTATGTTCTTTTCTGTAAGATAGAGCTAATAACACCTGGTTCATAGGGTTGTTGTGAGAGTTAGATGAATTAACTCACAAAAAATACTTAGAATAGTTCCTTCCATATACTGATTATAAGCAATTGATTATAAGTCATAAACAAAGACTATTGTTTTAGAAAAGCTGGAAATTTGGATTTGTGTACAGGCCAAGCTGCCAGTTGAGAACTTCTGCTGAGAGAGAAAGGTGGTCAGGCGAGGCCCTGTGGATCATGTTCAAGTTTTCCGTCTTCATCTGAGAACAATGGTAAGACACATAAGTATGGAAACAACCTAATCAAATAGCACTTTAAAAATCTGTCACTTGAGGACAGACAACTGAATGAAACAATTCCAGACCAGCATCGCCCAGTCAGTGCAAATGTGCATTTGTGTTGTCCTGTGTGCCAGCCACTAGCCATTAAAGGGAATCGCGGGTGACCGAGGAACTGAGTTTTTAATTTTAATTAAGTTTAAATTTAAACTTACACAGCTAAACGTGGCTTGTGGATATGTATTAGACAGGACAGTTAAAGAAGTTATGATCCCAGTTTACAAATATGCAAACTTTATCAATTATTACTCTCTAAGGAGATTACAATGAAATATAACTAACATTCACAACATTTTAAAATCTGACACTAAAGCTATAAACTAATTTGGTACATTTCAATAATATATATAGATGAGTAATGTTAATTAGTACAACCAGTTTCACTGTTTTTGTGTGTTATGTGATAGTCAATTCTTCATGCATTTTACCCATACATTATAATTCATTCCTACAAAATTTTCTTCCCCCAAAGGTAATCACAATACTTGTAATAAATGTACTTGAAATAAGCCAATCAAAAACAGGCAAGTAAGTGAATAGATATTTTTCTAAAGACAAACAAATAGCCAATAAGTACATGAAAATGGGCTCCAATGAGCTTTCCTGGTGGTTCAGATGGCAATGCTGGGGACCTGGTTTTGATCCCTGTGTCAGGAAGACCCCTTGGAAAAGGGAATGACAACTCACTCCAATATTCTTGCCTGGAGAATCTCATGGGCAGAGGATACAGTCCATAGGGTCAAGAATAGGACACAACTGAGCAACTAACACAACACTTCATGGGTATTTATTACATTACTCTCTGTATTTTTCTGTATTTGAAATATTGCATAAAAACTCTAAACAAAGTCTCATTATCACTGTGATCATCAGTTTCTAGTTATCCCAAAAGCTCAAATTATGTTTTTCTTTTTATTAAGGTATAACTGACTTATAATACTATATTAGTTTCAGGTTTACAACATGATGATTCAGTATTTGTACATATTGTGAAATGATCACCACAGTAAGTCTAGGTAACATCCATCACCACAGTTACAAAACGTTTTTTCTTGTGATAAGAATTTCTAAGCTCTACTCTTTTAGCAACTTTCATATATGCAACGTGGTATTATTAACTATAGTCATCATGCTTTACATTACATCCTCTTGGGTTATTTCTTTTACAACTAGAAATTTGTACCTTTTGACCCCCTTCACCCATCACACTTCAAATTATGTTTCTGAACAACTACTAAAATATTATGTAGTTAATTAACATTTCATCTGTACTTCACCCTGTTGATTCAGGTTTAAACCATTACTAATACCTTAGGTGATTCAGTTAAAAAATGTATAAAGCTATTTAATAGAAAAATTGAGAAGAGGTGGACAGAAGACAGATGACACATGCTTGCTAATGATTCCATTTATCTTGATTAGGATCTAGTACACTTCTTAAATGGGAACCTTTCAGTACAAAGAATTTAAAGACCACATTGTCAACATAGTCCAAAGTGTTTATATTAAACTTTGAAAATCAAAATCATAGCAAGTCATCTGCCTATGAGCATCTCATCTTACAACATTCTAACGCACTGCATGGCAGAAACAAAGCACACAACATAATGTGATTACTTTTAAGGCACAGAAGTAAATATAGTGAACGCTTCCCTAATTAAAAACGTAATAATCTAAGTAATGATTATGTCTTCATAATCTGGGATAAAGCTAACATTCCTCCTATTCAGCCTCACATCTTATACCTAACAAGAGGCTAAGCTTCAAACCACACCCTTTCAAAACAAAACTACAAATTTAAGATCTCTAAACTTTGCCAGTATATTTCAGAAAACACTGAAAATGTTTTTCTGCCTGAATCAGAAGTTTCTCTCTAGGAGCTGAGACTATAAACTTGTTCCTGGCTTATCAGTTACATACATGAGGCATTATAATAGTTATCACAGTGTTATTTGCATACCTCAGAAGCTGGTTTCTACAGCTTAGCTGGCATGGGGCTTTAGTCATTTTTTTAGATCAGGAAATTGTTATCAGGAAATTGAACCTTGGCCTAATCCCAGTTGATCAATATTATAGAATTCCAGGGAATGCTGCTGTAAGACTGATATTTTACTTCTCTTCACAGAGTCTGTCCCTTGCTGCTTGGCTTCTAGAGAAATCGGGCCATAATTAATATTTCAATGGCACAAGAGCTGATACTTATGCTGCAGTGAAGTAGTTCATTCACTGTGGCAAGCTTTTCCTCTGATTCCTTATTTGCTGAAGGCACACCTCCAGGTTAGTTGGCCTAGATCATTTCCTGTTTTTTAAAAAATTTTCTGTGGGGGAGGAAGAGAGGGGATTAGAGTTCTGAATTCTCATCTGCAGGGTTTCCCAGGCTGCTGGATTCGACCCTACTGGCCTTGCAGTTTTGAGGCTCCCTGTGGCTGTGGCCACCATCGACTGGGCCACCATCGACTGCTGTCAAATCTTCTTGTCTCCTTGGTGCACACTGCTTCCTCTCCTTGGAGGCAGACTGTATATTAAAGGCCTATGGAATGTACCAAGTTCCCGTGTATGACTTCCCTATCAGGTCTAGCTCTGTGCATGTAGACATCTAAGGATCTGAAGCAGTTCTGGCCAAACCATGAGGTCAGCTTCAGACTCCAGACCTAAAGATCTTGCCATTTCCAGTGCTGCAAAGTCAGAGATAACATAATCAGCACTTAGGATGTTTATAATTACTGATGATAGTTTTACTGCTTTACTTTGAGATAATGACTAATGGATACCAACTGGCTCCTATCCTGAATTTGTTTCTGGTCACCAACAAATTCAGGACAGAAAAAAGTCTGGTACCTACAAAGGAAAGGCTTTATGTGCTGGGCAAGTGCCTCACAACTATATAAATTTGTATAATGTGAATTCACATACAAAGAAATGTATACAAAACCAAATGTACTGACAGCCAAACTCCTGGATTTTGTGGCTGGCTATTTGTGTGCACACCGACTTTGGTGACTTCATCAACCTTGCCATGATTCACCTCCATGTTTCTAGGACTGAATCTTTTGTATCCCACTAACACTACTATGGGGCTTCCCTGGTGGCTCAGAGGTTAAAGCGTCTGCCTCCAATGTGGTAGACCTGGGTTCGATCCCTGGGTCGGGAAGATCCCCTGGAGAAGGAAATGGCAATCCACTCCAGTATTCTTGCCTGGAGAATCCCATGGATGGAGAAGCCTAGTAGGTTACAGTCCACGGGGTCGCAAAGAGTCGGACACGACAGGGTTTGACTGTGGCCCTTTGGAGACTGTAAAGCAACTAGCTAGGTAGCATGGATAGGCTTTCCCCACCCACTCTGAGTTTCTTAGATTTGAGTAAAATGACCTCAAGACATGATACTTGAAGCAACAAGCAATATGAACTATACCAACAAAAGACAAATCCTGATGCAGATTTCTTTTGCCTATCATCCACAGTCACCTCACTAATTTCTTTTAGGACCTAACACTTTGTTCAATAATATCTTTAGTTTGAAGTGAAGTGAAGTGAAGTCGCTCAGTTGTGTCTGACTCTTTGAGACCCCATGGACTGTACCCTACCAGGATCCTCCGTCCATGGAATTTTCCAGGCAAGAATATTGGAGTGGGTTGCCATTTCCTTCTCCAGGAGATCTCCCTGACCCAGGGATTGAACCCAGATCTCCCGCATTGTAGGCGGATGCTTTACCATCTGAGCTACCAGGGAAGTCCACCATCTTTAGTTTAGCTTCTCATATTTACTTGTCAATATCACAATGTACCACTAGACCAAAGCTTCAAGTACTAAGGCCAGGTATTTAACGTGAAGCAGAAAGATTTTCCTGGATTACGCCACTTCATCAATATAATAAATCTAAGAGTAGATATGAGGGGGCCATCTGAATGTCTTGGTGACATGGTGAGAATGAATGATTCAGGGACCAACAACTTGATTCATCTCACTGAACATTTGAGTCATTCAAGAAAAGTGTGTATCTTGTATTTACTTTTTAGAAAAAGGTACATTTTGAATAAGTGGAACAGTTTGATTTCATTTTTTTTTTAAGGACATTTGAATGTCAAATCTGGGGCTATATCTGGATTCCTTAACACTTGAGTGTGTGTGTGTGTTTAAGTACTTTCTAAAATTTTAATGCATAAAGCAGCAATTAGTATACAAAGATAAAAAAGAACTCATACAACCTAAAATCTAAATACAAACATAAAATTAATTCATGAAATGACCAGTAAGAGATGTTAGCTCTCAAAAAGATCAACATATCTTTTATGGCCAGGCTAATAATTTGGGGATAGTAACTTGTTATTTGGCTTAGGCTTCAGGTCATGACTGAGGTCTGTTTTCTTCTTCAAGACTTAAACCTGCCTTGGACACTGGATGACCGAAATGATGCCAGTAACACAAATTCCAAAGATGCTGCACACATGCCATTGTTTCCTGCCACCCAACTGGAGGCAAGTCTTCCAAGTTCCTCTACCAGAGGAACCCAAGGAGAGGAAACCACTGGAGCAGCAAATTTGATAACACCTTAAGAAATAAAGCAGAGATGTGGCCGACAGAAAACAATCTGGCATCCATCAAGGGAAGGACTCAGTGAGATGTGGAGAGGCTCAGACAGCAAAGGCTATTTCCACAAGGATGACCAGACTGTAGACACACACAGATACAACCCCTGGGGAAGTGCCTCCACCTCCTGATCTAGGCACGTACTTGAACCTGAGTGATGACCTCTCCAGACCTCAGGTTTTCCACCTGTAAAAGGAAGGGACTGCACATTGTGATTCCATAAGCCCTAACCTTGTCAGCAGTGTTACTGTCAAACAAGTGTGATTCTATCTATGGCTTAATTTTAACACAGTCATACATTTTAAAAGGAATTTGACTATTTATTACAAAATGCTTATAGTGATCACCTCTGGATGCAGGGAAATAAAGGTGGGTTTTACTTTCCTCTTTCATCGTTTTCTGAATTTAAAGATTTTTATATAAAAGTAGGGATCATGTTTATAATTAGCAAAACATCTATTTTAAAAGTGAATTTTCCTGTATTTAAAATAGCAGTTCTCTGATCCAAAAGTGATGCTATTTTAATTCAATTAAGCCTTCAGAGGATGAGCTCCCAATTTAAAGTGAGGAAAAAGATGTTAAAATGTGACATCATAGTACATTTTGCTGCGCATGTGGATGATAACCAATAACATAAAGTTAAACCTGAAATCATACCTTTAAATTCCGGTTGAGACGTGCCCCCATGTGCACCTGATGCTCAGTAATTTCCTGATCACATCTAAAAAGAGTCAGTGTTCCAGCCCTCTGAAAGGGAAAGAACTGCTCTAAAGTCTTAAGCTAAAGGGAAAAAAAAAATTTTTTTTTTCTTTTCCTTTATTGCAATTATCTTATCTTTGGAGTGGAGAAGCAAAGAACCATTTGAAAATCTGTTGAGAGCTGTAATTCTTCTCAAAAAAAAAAAAAAAAGACTGCATTAAATCTTGATTTTATTGATTGTTCCCAATATACAGAACTTCAAACATCTGAGTATCTATGTGCATTGTAACTGTATTGAATTCGAATTCCCCCAAATCAAACCCAAGACAAGGGCTGGAAATCAAGCAACTGAAAGGTGGTGGACAAGTGAAGTAGGGAAGGATGTACTAGGGGTACATTAGTGAGTCAATGCTCTGAATAAATGGATCTCCTGTCTGCTGGGACCTCAGGGAGCCTGCAGATGGCAGGACCCAGGGATGTCTCAACTAAGAGGCTGAGAAGTTAGGCTACTAGTTCAGCTCCCATTGATTGATAGTTGGGGGCTACCTCCTGCATTTCTGACTTGACCCAACACTGGTGGCACAGCCTTCAGGCTAAAAGTCCCAGGGGCCTGCAGCAGGAAGCTAAAAGATAATGAACTGGTTGTGAGAGCCATGGCAAGTGGGCAGGGCACAGACAGAATGTGCTGTTACCATTAAGTATAAGAAGAAAAGTGTCTTTATTTAGATTAAAATGCAAACCACAATGTCTATACTTACTGAGTGCCCGTTCTGTGTCAGGCACAGTTTTATGATTTCTAGTCTACCATCTAGGGCAAGACAGCATGTAGATAGGTCGCTGAAAAATTAAAAAGCTTTAATAAAAAGATTTAAAAAGTGGGGCCAGGGGTTCTTGACACTGGGAGTGGATATACTGAGCTTCATCAAAGTGGCTGAAAAGGCATATAACCCAGGAGAAAAGAAAAAAGAGCAGAGATCCTACCCTCATGATGACCACAACACCACCACAGTCTGCCAACTCACAATTTTCATCAGCTCATCCAAGGGGAGAAACCTCAGTATAACCCGCTAACCTGAAATTAAGGAAGGAGAGGCACCTCCAAGGAGATGGACCTGTCTACCTGGGGTGATGCTGGTGGATGCTGGCAAGGAGAAATGAGCTAGAGTTTTCAGCAAACTGATAAAGGCTGAATGAGGGCAAGCAAGAGAAAACAGAACTCTGCAGGGTCACAGATAGGAGGGTCACAGACAGGAGGTGAACCCACAATCAGGTTCTTTTACGTGGACCTCCGCAGGTACCAACATAAGACTCTGGCCAGAGTCCAGAGCTCACCTCCCACTAGGCGCAGGCCTGGGGAGGAGAACAACAGCTGCCTTGGGAGAAGCACGAAATCCTACCTGGATCTTTCTCTTCTATCTCTTCTATTGAACTGCTGAGGGAAGGGCAAAAACCCTGTCTTCCTTGGAACACTGGTGAAAGCCCACTATAGCTGGGAATTCATCAGTATAGTGCGGTCATCCTGTTCTATGAACAGTCTAACTCAAAAGCAGCTTCAGGACCCTGGTCCCACCTTCAGCCAGCCTGCCAACCTATGCCCCTTATCAGCAAACACTGTGAAGCCACGCAGGGCAGAGGAATCTCTCAGGGCCTTGGAGGTGAAGAAGAGAAAATTATGGCCCAACAGGGGGCTTTGACAGAAGAAAAGCTATAAGGATGAAGACATGAGCCTGGTTATGGATGGGGCTTACTCCTTGGAAGGAAAGTTATGACCAACCTAGACAGCATATTAAAAAGCAGAGACATTACTTTGCAAATAAAGGTCCATAAAACCATAGTCAATGCTATGGTTTTTCCAGTGGTCACGTATGGATGTGAGAGTTGGACTATAAAGAAAGCTGAGTGCTGAAGAATTGATGCTTTTGAACTGTGGTATTGGAGAAGACTCTTGAGAGTCCCTTGGACTGCAAGGAGATCCAACCAGTCCATCCTAAAGGAGATCAGTCCTGGGTGTTCATTGGAAGGACTGGTGTTGAAGCTGAAACTCTAATCCTTTGGCCACCTGATACAAAGAGCTGATTCATTTGAAAAGACCCTGATGCTGGGAAAGATTGAGGGCAGGAGGAGAAGGGGACGACAGAGGATGAGATGGTTGGATGGCATCACCGACTCGATGGACATGAGTTTGGGTGGACTCTGGGAGTTGGTGATGGACAGGGAGGCCTGGTGTGCTGTGGTTCATGGGGTTGCAAAGAGTCAGACACGACTGAGTGACTGAACTCAACTGAATGGACGGGGCCAGAAAAGTCAAAGAGCAGGATTAATAATGATCAGGGAGTAAGGAGGATGGGTTATAAATCACTTAGCATGAAGTTTCTTCTGAATGTTACATCCATTTAGTTGCTTAGACATGCAAGTTTAATTTTTGTTTGATATAAGGGAGAAAATCCTACATGAAAAGATTCTGGATTAAATTTAGTATCAGATTTAATTTTTACAGTCAAGAACAATTAAATTGTCCGCTCGAATTTTCTGGATCACAAGAGCTATTCAAACTGAAATGTCTAATGTTCTGCTCATTGTCAAAAAAAAGCCTTCAAGTGCTGACGCGAAAAATTGTGCTTCATTTCAAACTGTGCACATCACTGCAGTAACAGAAGCTCATCATACGTATGAGAGAAGACACACTGGAAGTAAGATTCATCTTTTCTTCTAGTTGATCTGACATAAACAGTAGCTTCCAACCTAAATATCAATGAATGCCTGTTTTAATATTTCTCCGATCTTATTCATAGTTACAAAATCAAGATAATTTCCTTCCTCTATTAACTGCCATTTATCGAACTAAGCATTATTTCAAAGAAACGAAGAGCTAGTCATTGAAAAATAATTCCATTTCAGACTCCATATTAAACTTAACAAAGGCATAAACCATTTCTGACTACTAAAAGATTAAACACGGTTAAGCTATTCAGTCTCATTCTACAGCTAGTCCAAACTTAAATAAATCTTATCATATGACTTCTTAAAGATATAGAGTGAAAATGTATTCTCCAGCTCTTCTCTCTTCCAAAAAGCTTTACGAAGCTCAGCACAAAACTGAAAATTAAAATGAATCCCAAAATGGTGAATGAAAACTTATCTTCAGACTGACTCCATCAGTTCTAATGTCTTTACAAGCAAACTGAGTCAGACACACAGAAGGGAGCTGCACGCTAGTTACAGCCCATTCTCTCCCTATGAGGTTCAATCACCTAGCTTCTTAAAAGCAGTGAAAAATGAGAATATAGGATAGAGTATAGATTACAGTCCATGGGGTTGCAAAGAGACAGACATGACTTAGTGACTGAACAATGACAATAACGAATACTAAAACATGAAATGTCAAGATACATTTAAGTAACTCAAACTGTACATCAGGATTTTTTTTTTTTTTTTGCTCTGAAGCTAGTTCATCGAAATTTAATAATCAGCTGAAATTTCTGTCTTAGATCAGCACAAAAAGAAAAAATAAGGAAGTGGGAGGGCTCTGCTTGGCTTTTCCTGTGATTGTGAAGCAAGGTGATACTCTACACACTAAATTAATTCTATTCAGTAGGTTTTTTAACTTACTTTGCATACCCACACTTCAATGTGTTTCAGGCAGTATTTAATTTTCCAAGCAAAACTACAAATCAAAGCTGTTTAGAACAACTATTCCTTTTTTTTATTCCCAGAGTTGTGGACAAGCTCCTTGAAGACTGGCACTCTGTTTGATACCTTTGCTGCCCGGACAGGTCTCAGCCTGCAGACAGAATGCAGGAGAGGGAAAGGCTCCGGCAGACCTGAAGTTCCACACTGATGAAGACAGTCGAGCCTCTCTGCAGTCAGTAAAGATGCTTCTGGCTTTGCTGAGGCTCACCTGCTACTTTAGTATCACTTCTAAGAGCGAATGCCCTGAATGTAGGACATAAACAAAGGGACAAGGCCTTTTGTGCATCATTTCGGTACCGTTTCCCAAGGCCCCCTTCCCATACCAAGCACTGGGCCTCTGTATTAAATGGCTATTGACTAGAACTCCATGAATTCTACTGAAAATTTCAAAAGATAAGCACAATAGAATTTTTTTAACCTCATGAAATTTTAAGTGAAGAAAAAAATAAGATCACACATTCTTGTACAGCAAATGCTTTCTATAATTCAGTAATCAAATATTAACACTAAATAACAACTATCTTGTTTTAGTATGAAGAACTGAACCACAAACTGAACTTAGAGTTTATTTTGATACTTTTTCTATTCCTGTGACTCATTAATAATTTCCTTGCTCATGAAATGAAAGTAGAATATCACCTATTTTTACAGAGTTATTACAAGGATTGCTGCTGCTGCTGCTGCTAAGTCGCTTCAGTCGTGTCCGACTCTGTGCGACCCCATAGATGGCAGCCCACAAGGCTCCCCCGTCCCTGGGATTCTCCAGGCAAAAACACTGGAGTGGGCTGCCATTTCCTTCTCCAATGCATGAAAGTGAAAAGTGAAAGTGAAGTCGCTCAGTTGTGTCCGACTCTTAGTGACCCCATGGACTGCAGCCCACCAGGTTCCTCCATCCATGGGATTTTCCAGGCAATAGTACTGGAGCGGGGTGCCATTGCCTTCTCCAATGCATGAAAGTGAAAAGTGAAAGTGAAGTCGCTCAGTTGTGTCCGACTCTTTGCGACCCCATGGACTGTAGCCTATCAGGCTCCTCTGTCCAAGGGATTTTCCAGGCAAGAGTGCTGGAGTGGATTGCCATTTCCTTCTCCAGGGGATCTTCCCAACCCAGGAATCGAACCCGCGTCTCCTGCATTGCAGGCAGACGTTTTACCGTCTTCCAAGAGATGCTTAATACATTTTTGTGGCGTTAAGTTACAGGGTTGAATTTAACTTGATAAAATTAAAAATTAACTTGATTGGTGGTTGGTGTTATAAGACACCCTCCACATCTTGAAAGGTCATCTTTTTTTTT